>JAVLVB010000618.1:196357-211755 GCA_032876305.1 Orestias chungarensis | reverse complement strand
GGGGGGGGGGGGGGGTAAAAAGGGATATAGAAAGAGCTGTACAACCAAGATGTTAGGACAGAGATGCAGCAGTAGGGATAAGCGATTAAAGAAAAATATTAAGACAAGGAAGGACTTACAAGTAAAAGTAAAAAAAAATTTTATGTCAACTGCTGTGGTGACTTTATAGCCTGTCATTAAAAAATGTAATACTCAAATTCATTATGAACTGACAAAACATAGATTTTCTGTTCTCTTTGGCTGTGGTACCAACTGAGTTTGCGTCCTAAATAATTAGTTACCTTATTTAAGCATTGAATTTCATTTCTTACTATTTTCCCTGCGAACCAGTAAACCAGGGCTGGGCCTTACACAGCAAAAACCTTTAGTAAGAAGGTCCAGCACTTACTTCACTTCCTGCAGGAGGTCAAGAGCTACAAAGTCTTATAGCAATCTTCTGCTCTGTCATTATTCAGTCTGTCCTGTACATAGTGTGTGGTTGATTTGCATTAAAAATCATCAGGACCTCCCCTTAATCCAGCAGAGGAGGAAAGCCCTGATGCTGTACAGGTAAAAGGGCAAATCTCTGCATATACCCCACAAACTGGACACAAACTGTTTATACCGTTACCCTAAGGTCAGTGCTACCACAACATGCCTTTCTTCATTTCTTTTTCTTTTTTATAAAAAGATGGCCGTACATAAGCATAAATGTACACGGGTTCCTTTGTTTACTTTCTTTCTTCTAAAGGTTTTATTTTTATACTTAATATCTTCATCTTTCAATGTGTAAAACCGTCACTCCCTCTTTAGCACAACACTGCTTCTACGTAGTCCATTTATGCTGTTTACAACTTCAATCGCCCCTAGGGGTCAGCTGGTATTGCATGAGTAAGCTTTAGGCAATCCTGAATGGCTGCCATGAGAGATTTAACGATTATTCAAGCAGTAATGAATGAGTCAAAGCAACACTCTGGCAATGTTTTTGATGAGGGTAAGACCTTATAACATTATATGAAGGTTAAAAAATTATATTTAGTATAAATCATGAAGCTATGCAATGTTTTCAGATGAATGTAGAATATACAGGAATTAGATCTAACAGAAAGGAAAATTATTAGTAGTAATCTTCTCTTTAGGTCTAATTTTAACCCTTTACAAATTCAGTTTTGGTCTAATTGTTAAAATAGTTAGTCTGTAAAATTATCTCTGGATCAATAAATTTTGAACTTAAAATGTTAATACCAAATATGTCTCAATGGGTAATGGTTATGGAAGTTGAAAAATTCTGTTGAAATGCATATATTTCTCTGACCATAAAGATGGCAACAGCAGCTAAAGAGCTATTTGTTATGTCTCCAATCTAATTTTGTTAGTTTTCATTTTATCATTATTTCAGGTTGTTTTTTTTTTTAGAAGCACTTATAGCAACATTCACAGATGAACACTTGCGTTTCGCCTTTTGAAGGATCCGTTAAATGCACAGTAATTATGGCAGCTTCTTGTTATAAGTCTCAACAGCTTAAATTTCACTTTGCTTTTTTTCTTTTTGCTTGGTTCAGCCTATCAGCATTTTTTTACTTTTATGTTAAAAAAGGTTTTATTAAAAAGGCAATAGATGGATAATAATTTGTTTTCTATGTGTTCTTGTCACTCACATATATGCATCTAATTCAATGCAGGTTTGAGTCAAATATTTAAAAAAAAAGTTTAACACAACAAATGGGGCTTAAAAAATTCTTTAAAAAAATTTTTTTTTTAGGGAATTGGCAACCTTATACTGGTATTGCTTAATTGGAAAATGAGGAAATAGACATTAAAGCAAAAAAGATTGTAGATACAGGAGACACAAAGAGACTATTCAATGCAAGCAGATATTAAGAAAACACAGCAGAAGCAAGGAACTAATGAAATACTATAAAGGCCCTTCTTTTTCATATTGGCCGGAATTCTGGGTGGGATATACATGGAGGACCAGCAAACTCTTCACCTAGAGTTCAGTTGTGTTCATACATACATGGACATTAGTAGAGTTCTATTAAAACTGAAAACTCATTTCTATTACAAGACACTATTAAATAAATCATCTGCACTGACAGTATCAGAAACTGGTACATTCCAAATATTTTGGCTTTCTTTAACATCTTGCATTATGTGAAGCAAGATGAAGCTCCATTGATCCTGATGTCAATCAGCCCAAGCTTTGCTAATGGATGGAGCTTCTAATCAATAAATAATTGTTGGCTATTCCCAAATGAGACATGACACGCCTACTTTGTGTTAGACAGAGCAGTTTCACTCCGGCAGAAAGCTGCATTTTTAACCTGTCACTCCACATCAATGCAGCACTAATGGGGGCCAGACCTAAAGCAGGGCCCTGTGAACGACAGGACTCTGCTCTGTCGTCATGGCTTAATCCACCAGCATCAGGTCTTTGCTTACTTTTGCTGTGTTGAGGACAGGTACATGACAAATTTGTAGTAATGAAACATTTACAACCTAGCATATACAAATAATACTGAAATCTCCATATCTTGTGGGAAAGGCTAATATTTCTCGGTTTTACCAAAAGAATTAGAGAAACGGAAACTAAAAATGGAAATAAAAATCACAAAACTATACCAATCAATTAAAACAGTAAGGTTCTTACAGTAAAAAGGGCTTAAAAGAACACATATTACACGTGAAACTGCATAGCACATTAAATTTCTGCAACTGTTTAATAAAGAAAAAGAAAAAGCTACTTTATTGGCCAAGTTAAGACTTTCATCCATGCATTACCTATACCCACCCATTCTTGCAAGATGAACTGCACAAGGGTGGATACTCATTCCAACATTCTATTACCGGACAACACACAGAAAGACCAATTAACCTAACATTTAGGTTTTTGGACCGTGGGAAGAACCCGGTAAACCCAGAGAAAATGCATGCACAGCGAGAACATGCAAACTCACTCTGATAAACCCCGAACAGTTGTTCGGGGTTTATCAGAAAGACAGTCTGAAAGGATAATTAGGTGATACGTGCAAATAAAAGGTTAAACAGTTTGTGTCCAGAATGTGTGGGGTCTGCAAGGAAAGATGTAGTTCTCTGTCTGCCATATTGTAATGATGGAAAATAAAGACTTTTGGTCTTTTTAGTGCTAGGGAGGATATAAACAACATTTTAACCTAATGAGAATCAGATTTTTTTATTTTTAAACAAGATTTTAGATTATCTTTCATCCAGACCTGATATCTGACCTCAGATGTTAAGGTTAAACTAAAGGATTTTCCTTCTGGTGACAAGACTCTTGGCAACCATGGCAACATCAGGGTGCTATCCTTACAGACCATCTGTGGTTGTTGCTTACTGTCCAAAAAGGAGGCAGCATGAAAGGGTCAAGCAAAGCAGACAAACTAAAAAATCAGATCAAAGGAGCTTGAAATGCTAAATCTGAAATAAAAAATAAAAAAAATAAATAAAAAATCCCAGTCCTACTGTAAAACAGTTGACTATTTAAGAAATCAGCTCACAGCCTACGCTGCCCTTTAGACATCCACCTTACTTAAGTTTTATGCAAAAGTTAATGCATACCTCTAAATGCTAATGCCCCAATTAGGCCCATTGTCTTCAGAAATGCAGTGAATATGCAAGAGAGGGTCCTACATAAAATATCAAAACAAATACACACACACATTCGTAATTTCAACCTACACATTCTAAACTCAAAGCCAAGGATAGCACTAAGGACTACTTCAGGATTTTAAGTGTGCAAGGCTCAAAGTCCAGATGGAATGTATAAAAATTGTGATTTTGCACGTTTAAAGTCTAATTTATCTGTATGCTATTGGAGCCGTGTCACAGTCAAGCAGCAAGACATCCCTTGTACTTACCCTTCATCCTTTAGAGTCAATTTAAGTCAGATTAGGCAAGAGAACAGAGCTATATAACCCTATAATTGATCAATAGATTAGAATTGACTTTCTGTTTCCTATCCTGCCTTAAACCAAATCTTCTCATTTGTCATTGTCAATTAAATATCTATTTGCAGTCAAAGTAACAGGACATCCAGTCTAAACTAGCATTTAAGCCAAAACAAAAAAATCCAGTTATTGTTCCTTTCAAGACTTTTGCTGCATTTTCAGTTTATATGATATGATGAAATATATATAATTACAAAATAGAAAGGATCATGTCATATTCATATACTCTGCTTGAGTCCTTTTTTTAAATCCTAAGGACATCCCATTAATGTGGCTATATCAAATTCTCTTTCATGCTCTTACACCACCAACTACTTATTCCTTCCCACATTGTTGTAAACCAGGTTTTATGTTGATCTCTCTTGTTACAGCTAGACAACTCCCATTGATCTAAATGAAAGCAGTAGTATCTTTGCTTTCATATGTAAACGGAGCAAACAGAAAACCCCTCATCATGGCACTGATACGTAACAATAGAGTACGTTGCCATTTACAGACCACCAGAAAATGCTTTTTACATTTTTGATTTAAAAAGCCCAATGAAAGAAACTTCAAATTGTTTGTAAATCACTAAGTGTTAATCCAGTTTAGATGGGTTTTTGATGGTTGGAAATGTAGTCCTGAGGAGAGGAAATACAAAATACGTAAACCTAATAATATGATTAAGATTTAAATAAGGTTACTAAAGAATAATCTGAAGTTGCATTTTGGTAGTAGGTCTCAAGAAGGTATATTTGGTTACCAGGATACCAAAACATTACAATCTTGACTTGTCAGGCCAATTCTGCGATCACAAGTCATTTAAAGTACTTTTCATCAAAGTGAACCGAACTGAAAAAAGTATTTTTGGTTTGTTAGTTTTTAATAGGCCGAACATTAAAACCTCACCTATGGGTAAAATAAAAAAAACATGAAATATACTGTGCTCTTTGTTAGAAAAACTATTAGAAACGCTATTTATTATTATGGGAGGACAATCTGTAGAGGAGGCAAAGGATGTTCAGTTTAATCTCCTAACTGATTGTTTAGGAGTCACAAATACTATTTAGAGCCCAGCATCTGAGCTCTGCTAGCAAAGGAGATTAGGCTGGTATTTTCTCTGTCTTAAAAAAAGAAATTAGTCACTTAAGAACTGTTTAGCATGTCTACCAGTCACCAGAATCGTCCAAATTTCAGCTTGATTGAGCCTTACTGGCGCCCAGCTGGTCAGAGGGTCTAAATGTTTTCCAGTCCCTGTACACATGGTACTACATCTCACTGTAAAGACATACTAAAGTCTGAAAGCTTTTCCTGCAGGGCGGAGACTAAGAGCTGGTTAATTTTATTATCACTGGACTGTTTATTGTTCACCTGAACAATAAACTGGAATGGACTCAGACTGATGCTCTTTACAGGAAGAGTCAGAGCAGACTCTACCTGATGAGGACGCAATGGTCTTTTGGAGTTCACAGGACCCTCCTGAAAACCTTTAATTTCTGTTGTGGCATCAGAAATTTTCAATGATGTTGTTTGTTAAAGCAGGAGCTTATCTACAGCTGTGAGGAAGTGGATGGATAAGCTCATCAGGAAGGCCAGCTCTGTACTAGGATGTCCCCTTGACACGGTGAAGGTGATGGAAGAAAAAAGAACTCTGTCTAAAATAACATCTTTGTTGGACAACGTCTCCCACCCCATGCATAAAGCTGTTGCTAAACTGGAGAGATCTTGCAATGACAGACTGCTGCATCCCAAATGCACAAAGGAGCGTTACTGTAGATCTACTATCCCAGCATCTGTTAGAATTTATATCACTGCTACCGGCAAACTAAATAAGCTTTTACACCCCTACTGGTTATTTGTACATAAAAACTGCACAGCATTTATAGGTGATATTTTTGCCCTTACAGTCAAAATCTTTATTTTTATTCTGTTTTTTCTCTTTTTCATATATATTGTATATTTGCCTGTTACTGTTGCTTTTGCAAAAATAATTTTCCCTTTGTGGGACAATAAAGCATATCTGCATTAAATTTCTATGCATTCTATGTTTAAAAAATAAAGTGAGAGGAAAAATCAAAGCTGTGAGAAGTATACTTTGCAAACGCCAGCCAATGTCAAGAAGCTTTCTGTCTGGGTGTTCCAGCTTCCAAAGCTGCATATTCAGGTGAACTTTATGTGATCAATGGAAAAAAAGAATTAAATACGTGGATTTTCTGCAAATATCCACAGGTCCTTGATCAGTGCATAACCCAAACAATCAGTTATGGTTTTACTCAGAGCTCTGTAGCAGTTTCCCAAACAAACAAACAAACAAACAAACAAACAAACAAACAAACAAACAAATTTTTTTTATCAATACCAGAAGTCTAATGTCACAAGCTATCATTTGACTTTATAGGTTGTGAAAATTTAATAGATGGGTTACAAATAAATCTCACATGGATAAATCCCTAAGCCTATTTTTTAAATAAATAACAACTGCAACCTGTTTTTCAAATGGGCCTCTCCCATTCTGGGCAGACAGTCACGAAAGTGAAACTTCCCTGTTCTCATTAAAGAAATGAAATCTTTTTCCTGAAGTCGCCTTGTTCACTGAGAAGTACCGATTCAGCAGAGATGTTTATGAAATCAAAATTGTGCAGAAGTTGGTTTGAATTAAGAAAACTAAAGATTGTGCTTAGGGCTGTCATGAGAAAAACACTGTAATAACCTACAGCTTCATGCTTTCTGACAACAGCAACTTTGTGTTCAAATATGAAAACAAGCAGGGAAGGGAATGTTGTATTAATTGCCTGACCTTAGCTCCTGTCGGTCACCCTCAGGGTGTGTTTGTGTGCTGCAGTGAGCCTGTATAAATAAGCATGGGGGTAGTGAGCTTATCAATAATGCATCCATTGATTCTGAATGCCCCATGCATCCTAATGCTTTGCCTTCACTAACAATCTTATTCATAGATTCAGCATTACCGACTTTCTTACCTGCCTCAATCTGAGGCTTTGCTCTGACTCAATCTGTCTAACATTGATTCAGAAAATGATTCAGGATTTTAAGTTTGTACCCCACCTGACTTTGGCGCTAACCAAAATCAGTTTCCAATAAAGTTTTATATTTTAGATTTGGATTTTTATCAAGCGGTATTTTTCATTTCACTTGCAAAAGTAAATATGTTAAGTTCAACCTTGGAACAACTATTTTGAGTCGTATGCTTGAGTGAAATGCCCTTGTTTTGTTGGATAAAACAAACAACTTGAACCTTCAGTTAGAAAATATGATACTGCATAAGGTCATTTTTCTTTACTTTCTCCATTTATCTGCATCCATTATGTTTATTTGACAAGCCTAGCCTAGCCTTGCCTACTCACTTACTGCAACACACAAATATAGGCATGTACATGAGAAACGTTGTCCGATTGATCCAGACAAAAGTATGGGTTTAATGTGTGTTTGTTGCTGAACAAAATGATACTTTTTTTGAATTCCACAAGAGGGACCTCTGATTTTTTCTTTTCTTCTGCTGAGCTTTTACATTATATTGCCTATTATATATACATATTATATTGTATATTGTCTAGTGTTTATTGTATTGTCTATGTACTCTATCTTACAGTATTGTCCTGCAAATTTATATTTCTACTACTGCATTGGAGATGTAGTCAGGAGTGTTTATTGTATTGAAAATAAAGATAATTAAATCAAATTAATTGTATGAAATGGAATTTAATTTATTTAACTGAATTTAATTGGTCATGTTTTAGAGCCTTAAAGGGACTTGATATCACAAAGTCTTGATATTAACCTCTAACACACTGCAAATAACCATGCAATAGATACCAGGGTGCCTGAGAGTTTTTTTGTTTGTTTTTTTGTGGAAGAATCACAACCATCCAACTGAAATGGGACAGATGAGAATGTGCTGTCACACAGCCGTTTAGTAGAACTTTCCAGAAGCTGCTTGATGTTAATGTAGGTCATCCGAACATCTAAGTTAGTGGTTGACTTGTCTGTGGTACACCAGAAAGGACAGATGGATAGATGAAAGGAAGGATATATGAATTGATGCATGAATAAAAAAAACCACAATGAATGCTTAAAAAGAGAAAAAAAACATTAAGATTTTTTTTAAGGCTTTGACAAATTTGGAGACATCTAAATGCCAATTACACAAATTTAAATTATGAACTAAACTGCTATCATAGAAAGTGTGTGGTAAAATAAAAAAATTAGTGAGCAGATTATTTTTACAGGGTGAAACAAAACAAAGACATACAGCTCCAGTTTAAGGGGTTAATTATTAGCTGAATTCCACACTATCATAATACCGTACGTGTATTGTAGTGCCATATAAGTTTTGGTGTTAATAGAGAAAATTGTTTTGATGCATTGACTAAGGTAAAATATATGAATTACATAAACACTGTTAAATGCAAAAAAAAAAGAGATTTTAAAACATGTCTTTCTGTTGATAATAATGTGTTCCACACAACACTGATGTACGTGTACAGGCCCGAGGTGGTGCAGAAATTAAATAAGCTGTCACACATGTCATCAACACCCTCAGTGAGGAGATAGATCGAAGTTAATAACAGAACGCACACAAAGAGCTCACAGGCGAGCAGAGCAGGGACCCACCCTGTCAGCATGTGAGGGGAACCTCCTCCTCCTACTACTACTACATGAAGGTGTCCACAACAACAACATGGAGGGAGACAGAGGATAACAAGGGAAGACTCATCTTCTCTAAGTAAAGATCCTTCTATCAAAAAAAAATCTTTACATACTCCAAATAGGAAGATGGAGAAAGGAGCTAAATTAACCCTTTAAAAAAGTACAACAGGTCCAAAATAACAAAACAGATCCCATGACTGACTTTTTTCCACCTCACCATCCTTACACTCAGCACCATATGGAAATCCATACATTCATTTACCTTCTTAGGTCTCTTTCTCCTCTGCCCCAGCCCATTGAGTCGATCGCTGGGGTCCAGCCTATTATGGGAGTGGTTGTCCTCACTCATTCTGTCCCTCCAGCACCAAAACAACCACCACTCTTTCCAATTTATTCCACTTTATTTTAGTCCCTCTTGTTCCTCTTGGAAAAAAAGTGCTTGTGTCTCGTTTCTGGTTTACAGTCTATGGCTGAGCTGAGAGCGGACCCAGCTAGAATAAGAGTGGGGGTGGCAGGAGGATTGTTCGAGGAGAGGGAGGCAGGGAAGGAGGGAGGGAGGGAGGGAGCACAATGGTGTTGCCATAGTAGCAGCTGCCACCAATGTTTATCTGGAAACCTCACCAAGATACTGGGGGCACGCGCGTTAATGCTGTCGGCTATATTTCTTTGTGTGTGCAAAGGCTAAGAGGTCTGCAATCTTTTTTTTATTCAAGAACATGTAGAGATAAAAAAATTATAACAGCATAATTGATGATTATTGTGTTAAGGGTAAATAGATAAATAAAAACGATCCTCTATTATAATGCAAGGACTAAGAAGCTCAGTCTAAAAGTTTAATTAGGTTGCATCACCAAATTGATTCACTTCAATGATGTTCCAAAAAGGTCCAATGTGTTACATTTAATTGTAAGTTTTTAGAGTTAATAACCACTCAAACCATCATGTTTTTTTTATCAGATCTGTGATTTTTAGACCACTGAAAATGTTCAGTGATCTAAAATAGTGGCCTAGACTTGCATGACGATTGGAACCAAAAACCATTTATAGAACTTCACAACAAAAATGATCATGTGGACAAACCACAAAGGTCTAGTCAAAAAATCCTCCCTTATGTCCATGTTTTTCTCCTGTTTCAATCCCTGTCATAACATATGGCCCAGGCTCTAAAAATAATTACCAAAGACATATTAGAACAAGCAATTCCTCCTACTTGTTCCATTGTATCTCTCTCTTGAGATCAGGAAGGTGAAATCCAAAAATCTCTTATCAACAGAACCCAGAGCAGAACCAACTGCCTCTATCATACCCCGATTGTTTATTCTTGAGCCATACATTGGGCACATTCTTTCAGGTCCCGGTGCTATCATGAGCTAATTTGTACCATGGGCTTGATCTTGAGGGACTTTTGTTGAACATCTCCAAATCTGGATGATGGGGGTTCAAATCTTTCCCATTGTTTCACTTTCAGTTAGAGTTCTCACCCATCCTCAGGTTTGCTTTGACCTTTCCACTCCCAGGCTTCCTTCATCACAGATCATTCTGGATTTATTACTGGTCTATCCACTTAAAAAAATTAATTCACTTACCCAAGGCTTGTCATGTTGTCCTCTTTAAATCCCCCTACTTACCTGAGATGGCAAATCTGTTTTTCGCCATATTTTCAGACTGCATGATATCCTACATAAATCTTTTTTGATTGAGGGCCTCAATAATCTCTTAAAACTGGAAGGCCTTTTGCGGCACCATTGGTGGGAGATCCTCTTAGTAATTTAAATTCCACTCCAAATCAATAAGTAAATCAAGAAACTTTAAAAGTTTTTATTTATTTATCTAGGCTTCCAGTCCCGCTCTCTGGAGCATCCACCTGGAAAACTGAAAATGTTGACTAAAAATCGATTTAAGTGGTAAAGATGAAAGTAAACCATTACTTGAAGTTTGGACTCTCTCAGACATATAGTGTGATGCTGCTCTAGCTCTTAATGTAAATAAATGTTCACTCAGATAGCATAGAAGGATATGTACTTACTGATGTTCAGTTGTAGTACTTTCCTATAAAAATATGAATTGTGCTTCTGAGGATTACACAACCTTTGTTGTCTGAAGGCACCAAGCATCCATATGTTCCCCCTCCTTCACCCCCTCTCCAAATGCTAACACAGCTTTAAGAAAACTGCTGATAGCCTGTACCTAATGATTGCTCTGGGCTATAAGTTCCCAGACAAAACAGGTGGAACATATACGGTGATTTAACTACTGCTGTTTTTCCACTAAATACAATAAACCTGGAACCAGATGAATAAGATCTGTACACCATATTCCTATAATTACTTATTTTGCTCTGCTACAAAACAGACGGTGGGGATCGTGACAAGTGACCAGCCTTTATTATGTTACTTTGGGCTCTCACCGATGCCAGTTTATCTTTCTGTCTGGCTAACCCTTCCAAGAGTAGAATATTTTATTAAATACTTCTTGTAGATCCTCTGAAAGGTTCTGGTATGTGAGACTGAGAGAGGATAATTCAGGTAACTAAAGAAAACACATACACCTCTTTAAAGACACACAATGTGATTAATTTATTTACATTCTTATCAAAGAATACTTTTTTTTTTTTGCAATTTAGTCTGGAAACCCAGCTTGTCTCTGCATTATTTCAACGTCCAAAAGGTATCCAAGAGAGGGAGCAAAGGGGAACTAAGTAATGCCTGACAATTTCCAGCAGATATGCTGCTCACTACAGTTTATAGACCTCATCCCTGCCTGGTTAAAAGTATATGATCACCTGAGTGTAGACCACTGTTGTAACACAACCCCTCCATATTACTTTCTCCAGTAACCAATGTGCTTAATCTTCCCTCCAAGGATTACCTGTGCCTGATCTCAAGTCAACATTGTCTTTAGGACTTGCCCTGTCTAGACCAACCTTAGAAATAACGTCTGGAGATCCATATTCATGATCCATGAATCATCTCCCAGTCTACTGTCTGTCAGCCCTTTTTCAACACTTTTATATTCCACCATCTGGTTCACTCGCTCATTTTCCTAAACATTGCCTCCCTAGAAGGATCTCCAGGCGCACACAGCAGCCAACCAACCTCAATTTTTTTATGAATTAATTTATCTATTATGTGAAAGTAAAATAATACATGACAAGAACATCTGAGTAAATAGTTAATCTGAATGTGGCGCACAAAATACATGCCGACTTATTATCCATAAACATCCAATGGTATGTGTTGAATACTGTATGCATGAGAAAGAAAACAAAAGAAAACAGAGGTTTTCAGTAAGAAAAGGCATAGATCTGACTGAAGCTCTATCTACAAAGGTTCTATGACTGAGTCCAATCAGTAAGCTATTTTCGACCAGATGTATTTTTAATACTGCACCCATAAGGAGCCCGATTGAAGTCGGATGGTTCGATCATTCTGCCTGTTTCTGTTTTTCCAGTTCCAAGCTTGCTTCTGTCTTAATCAATTAAATCAATCAAATGAAAAATTTGTCCCAAAGAAAAATTAAATATCATAAAGCCCTGCACAAGCCCTGGGTTCATCCAGAAGCGAGTGCAGACTGAGCAAGCAATCCAAGAAACTGTTTTTTTCTGTTTTCATTAAACATATCTAGCCTGCAGTTCACCACGTTAACATCATGAACAGTCTCATGAGGCTTTGCAGTGTTGACTACTACTTGTGAGGCTGCAAGTATGAATTAAACAAAGAAATAAAACTAAAATGTCTCCACATTGGCACAAACAGCAGCCTTGAAACACCACCAGAAACCTAAAGAGCTGCTGATAAAGATGACGAAAGATGATGAAATTGTAGAGCAATTTTATGCTAACTATCATGTGTCAACAGACAGAAGGACTAAAAGGATAACTTGACTAAATACCAGCTAATCTCAGTATTGTGGCTGCACTTGCTTGTTTTTGTTCTATGGAAATGATTGAGGCTGTACCATGATCAATTAGCTTTCTTTGTGGGAGTATTTGAATGGTGGTGTAAAATCAATTAAAATATATATCTTTTAATTTTGCACACAAAAACAATGGAGTGTTTAGTGTAGTGGAATTAAGGATGCACATATCTTACATCTTCTGATCTAAAACTGAAAAAGCTTCTTAATTACAAAATACCGTGAACATTTATTTTTCTGTACAAAGGCATAACATAGACCGTTCTTCAATCTTTAGGAATTTGAGGGCCATTTCTTAACATCAGCCAGAACATCAGTGAAAACCATGGAACCAAAGATGGTCATTAAAATTTAAAAAGAGCTGAATGGTTGTTCAAAGGAAGCAATCCTTTTCTAATGAGAGGCTAATAAACTGCTCACATCTTTGTGTAATGCTTGAGAACTGCTAACAGCATCCAAACAACACACAGTCATCGATCAGCTAAATCGATTTTCCCATAAGTTAAGACTAAATGGTCAGGACCTGATTTGATGTGCTTTAATTCAATCTCATACAATTCATTCCACTGCTCCATTATTGATAACGCACAACCAATACTGGGAAGGAGGATCTTTTCTACTTCATAATGACAAAAAAGGAATCTTATTAGGTCATCTCTGACAAGAACTAAATGTAGTCCAGCGGTATTTCTGTGGAAGCCACCCTGGATCCTAGGATTGTCAACTCTTCCACCTTCACCATTCCTTCACCAGCTTTGAATAATTGAAATAACTGGTGTAAACAGTCCCTAACTTTTTTCTGTGTGTGGTCATGTATTTGCTACACTGTATGAATTGTTTTGGAAGAAATACTATACCTCTGGGGACCAAATCCTGGCTTTCATGAGAGTGCAGTTTTTTTGGGTTAGGGGTTAGGTTTACGACAATGGTGACAATATGAGTTAGGGCTAGGCATGTAGTGCTTATGGATAGGTATTCAATGGTTTAGTGTCAGGGTTAGCTGCAGACATAATGACGAATGAATATAAGTCAAAGAAAAGTCCCATTAAGGATAGAAAAACAAAGTGTATGTGTGTTTGTTGGAATGTATGTGTGCAATACAGACTTTTCCCCTCTCAGCCAGGCATTCCAATAAAAGTGTTGTCAGGTCAGGTCAGTGTCACTGTGGTCTGGGTGAGCATGCTTTCAGTGTTGATCTGGAAAATGGTTTGTAAAGAGTTATTCTCCTTAGTGAGTCATATGAAGTGAAGAATCTTAATGTCTTCTTTGTGTGTTAACTTGTTAGAAGCAGAACAATGCATCTCGTTGTTCAGTCTTTAGCTCAACACATACCAGACTCCTTCCAGATGACGTAAACATAAATGGAAATTAATTTACAGCATTTACTCCGAAACAGAATCATACCCTACCACAGTCTGTTTTTTATCAAATGTGGACAGATTGAATTTATAAATTAATCCTGAAAAAGATCTCATAAAAACCAAAGAATCTCGATAAAAAGTAAATAAACCTTTAAGTATTAAGTGAACATAATAAGAACATGACGCAGGTTTTCCTATTTAAAAATGAAACATGGTTAGTGCTCCTGACTGTTGAAGTGAGAATGAAGCCTTCAGGATGAACATTGTTACAGCTTATGTGTCATTTAAGAAATAAAAGGGCTCTAAATTAATTCAAATCAGCAATTCACTTCAATTGCATTGTAAAATTCTAAATACTTGATTAATCTAAAAGGAAAATTATATGATGACTATATTCAAAGTTTCAGCCTCCATGACTGTTTTATCCGTATATGTATTTATATATAGTAACATGTTCTGAGCCATCTTTAAATTCAAGGAGATTTTATTGTCAGTCTATCACATGTAGTACATTAATTGGAACAAAATTGTTCTCTCAGGGTCCAGTTTCACCCAAAAAGCAAAAAAACCAAAATCAAATATCCATCCAACCATCCATTCATTATCTAACCCGCTTATCCTTGTGGGGTCACAGGGGTCTGCAGACACCTATCTCCAGCTTACAACGGGCGAGAGGCAGGGGTACAACCCGGACAGGTTTCCAGTTTAGGGGAAGTTTAGGGGAAGTATGAGAGTCTTAGAGCTTCTGGGGTTATTTTACACTTTTCCGCAGCCTCTTGCCTGAGGGGAGCGGGACAAAAAGTAAGTGTGCTGGGTGGGTGGGATACTTCCTGATGCAGGAAGCCCTTTTTCTGCATCTGTAGGAGTAAATGTCCGTGGTGTTGGGGAGGCCGACTCCAACAATCCTCTGTGCAGCCTTCACCACTCTCTGCAGGGGTTTTCTGTCTGCAGCAGAGTAGCTTCCATGCCACACATTGATGCTGGTGCATAAGATGCTCTCCACCACACATCTGTAAAAGGAGGTGAGGATTGAGCTCTCAAGTCCAGCCTATCAGCCTCCTGAGGAAGTAGAGCCGCTGATGTGCCGTCTTGACCAAGGTGAAAGTTTTGCTCCAGGTGAGGTTGTTGCTCAGAAGTACCTGTATCTGTTGATCACTTCTACCATAGATCCGCCGATGTGTAGGGGGATGTGGACATGCTGGCCCCTTCAGAAGTCCACAATCATCTCCTTGGTCTTCTTTACATTAATGCAGTGGTTGTTCTCTCTGCACCAACCCTCCAGCTGCTTTACCTCCGGTCTGTAGCTAGATTCCTCACTGTTTGTGATGCATTCCACCACTGCTGTGTTGTCCACTAACTTCACAATATGACAGCCTAGATGGATAGCTGAGCAGCCATATGTGAGCAGTGTGAGCGGGAGGGGGCTCAACACACAGCCCTGAGGGGAGGCAGTGCTAAGGATTCTGGTGGGAAGGGGATGTTGTGAATCTTTACAGACCTGTTAGTCAACAAGTCCAGGACCCAGTTGCAG
>JAVLVB010000618.1:182964-196257 GCA_032876305.1 Orestias chungarensis | reverse complement strand
GAAAATCAATTAAAATCAAAGATACATCATAACAAATCAATTTGAAAAAGTTTCCAATCTAAGGAACCCCAGCAGATTGCATCGAGTCATTGACTTGCAGCATTCACTCCTCTGGAATCAGCAGACCAAAACAATGGCTTGTGTTGTCGTTGACTTTACAGCAATCCCTCATACTGAGCATGCATGTAGCGACAGTGGAGAGAAAAAACTCCCCTTTAACAGGAAGAAACCTCCAGCAGAACCAGGCTCAGTACAAGCAACCATCTGCCACAACCGACTGGGGAAAAGACAGAAAGCTAAATTAGAAGCACAGGATACTGAAATAATAGAGTTTATAGCAGCAGCTGTAGAGTGTCACTGGAAGCATCTCAGCCCATGTTCTCATCAGAGAAGCTGTCTCAGCTAACAGAACGCCAGCGTGCGTTCTGGACGTAATACTATGAACAACAGCATCAACAGCAGAGGGAAGAGCTCAGTCCAAGTTAGTCGAATGTATTAATCAGGGTCTGAGAGTTCATTGTGTTGAAGGCCACAAAGAGCATACGGACATAGGAATCCTTCTGCTCCAGTTGGTTGAGAAACCAACTTCTGGTTATGACTCACCTGACCCACCCCGATCAGGTTGGTTTTATACGCTCCCGATACTCAGCTGATGATGTTAGAAGGTTACTGGACATTATGTGGCCGTTCAAGATTGTCAGAATCCTATTGCAGCTATTTCATTACATGCCTAAAAGGCATTTGATAGGGTTGAATGGCAAATCTTGTTTTTAACGCTTAAATACTTTGGTTTAAGTAGTATTTTTATCAATTGGATACTGCTTATTTACATATATCCAAAAGCTTAGGTTCTCAAAAATGGTGTAATCGGTCCATCATTCTAATTAGGGAGGTGCAAATGACAAGGGGATCCCCTGTCCCCCCTTTTTTTCGCAATAGCCCTTGAACCGCTGGCGGTGGCTTTCGAAGAGTAGATAAATTCCAAGGCATCACTATTGGTCAAAGTTGTCATAAGCGGATGATATATCTTTTGTTTGTTTCTGATCCTCAAAATTAACTTCCTGCATTGTTCTCTCTAATCAGTACATTTTCAGATATTTCAGGTGTCTCACTACAAGCATTTTTCTCCTCTGGTATGGTCTCCTGGCCCACAAAAGGTATGAATATCTAGGTACTACATTTCCCCCACATCTATCTAACCTTATAAAAATCAATTTTGACACTCTACTTAAAAGCATCAAGGTAGACATAGAGCGTTGGAATCACCTGTACCTCTATATGTGGGGAAAAGTAAACATTATTAAAATGGTTTACACTCCCAAATTCAATTATTTGTTACAGTCTCTATCAATACATATTCAACCATCATATATTAAAATGTTTGACATGTTTTGCAAAGAATTAATATGGAACTATAAAAAGCCCAGGATAAATTTGAAAAAATTACACAGACCTGTGAACAGTTGCGGAATGGGGAGCCCCAACTTGCTGTATTATTATTATGCTTTCTCTCTCTCAGGCATTTACCGCATTGGTTTATGCCTCCAGAGAGAGCACCCCATGGCTTGCTCTTGAAACTGAGATTTCAGCTCCATTCACTCCATTTTACTGTTTGTCCACTAACCTTGCTCCTCAAAATAGGCTACATCCTGTGATGTCGCACCTTCAAATAGTGTGGAAAACACTATCCCAAATTTTTTAATTTAATGCACACCTTAATCAAACTTCACGTCTGTGGCACAATCCGAAACTATATCAACAAACCCCCATTCATTGGAAAATCTTGGCTTTAAAAAGGTGTGACAATATTAGAAGATCTATATAACAATGGCACATTGAAAGCATTTGAAATCCTGGCCCGCGAATTCAATCTGCCCAGACAGGGTTTTTGGAAATATTTGCAGACCCGACATTTACTACAAAAAACCTTTGGATCTGCTGCGGAAGCCCCTTCAACTTGTAGCCACGTAGATGATCTCAAAAAGGCAGCCTCCACTTTTTATAAGATGTTACTAATGGAACCTAATACCTCTCTGATGCCCTCAAGCAGTCATTGGAGAAAGATATAAGTTATACTTTTTCAGAGGCGGAATGGGAGGGGATACTTAGAAATGGGAAGAAAATATCAAGAGAGTTGAGGAGTTGGTTAGTCCAAATATTACATCAAAATATAACATATCAAAATATTACATAGAATATACTAGACTCCTCTTAGGCTACACAAAGTGGGCATTGCAGATAATCATAAATGTTGGAAATGTCAAGGGGATAATGGCACATTGTTGCATATGCTGTGGGATAGCCCAGAAGTTCAGGTCTTCTTGGCATCAGTTCATAGTGTAGTGGGGGAGATCCTTGGCAAAGATATTCGCTTTTGTAATAGACTTTACATTCAAGGGGACCCCTCAGTTATGAGTGCTACGCCTTTATTTCTTTCACAATGGGCCCAAACAGCGAACATGTTGGGGAGGAAATTATTAGTAATGGAGTGGAAGTCTCCTTCAGCACCATCATTTACTCACTGGCAGACTTCTTTAACTAGCTTCTTTAGAGAGTTTATCTTTTAGACTATTGAAAAGATTGGATGATTATAACCGCAAATGGGACCCCTATCATCTGAGTAGGTTGATACTGCTGAATTTTTTATACGTTTGATTTGTTTGGCATCAGTTTTATTATTTGTATTTATTTATTTACTTGATTATTTTTTGTTATTAATATTATTTACTATATTATTTATATTGATATGCATATGTACAACTACATTTGCATAGTTTATCAGAACATTTCTGTTTTGTATTCCTTTATTCTGTATTATTTAAATTTAGTTTTGTTGAGGTTGTGTGTTAAATGTTGTTACAATTCACTTGAAGTAACTTGCCAAGAACTGAATCTGATATTAATGTACTTCAATCTAACTCCAGGCAACCAGCAGATCAGAATTTTACGCCGCTATGCGCTGCTCCTCATCGGAAAAGCAGTATTCATTCAGGCAAAACACTACCGCATTTTAGTAATAATATTATCTTGAGGGAGGAATTTAAATCTGTGTTAATGATACACAGAGGATAAACTGTAATGCTTAGAAGGGGAAGCATTTTGGTTCACGGATGCTGACCTGCAGCAGAATGTCTTGATGTCCCCATCAATTCTGGGAATTGACTCAAGTAAGTCTCAAACTCGAGTTCCAACTCTGACCACCGACCTTATAAGTATTCCACACCTACACAGGGACATATGTTTTCTATAATAGGTAATGTGTTTAAATCGCTTTTGCCCAATCCAAAAGACAACAAAAAATTTTGTTTTAAAGTGTATTCATGTGAATGCTGAAAATACATATTTAGTGAACGTGCCATCTATAAATCCAACCAAACAACAAGACCTATCATGACAAAAGTTTTCACTAGCTTTTTTTTTTTGCCATTCTTGTTTTCTTGTGTTCACCACTAACCTTGTGTTGAGGGTTTATGCAAACAGTGACACTTACAGGTCTATAGGGGTAAAACAACAGTTCGAGCTGTTTTTATTTTTCAAAACTGTCTTGTGTAGCGATTAGTTAGACCTGTGTGTCATAATGTTTAGGCTTCTGACCCACATAAACAGAAAACTCTCAGGAGAACAGTTATAATGAAATTTATTGTTGTGTAATGTGGGTGAAATCCGGCAACGGAAGGCACCGGGGAGCGGTGATGTTCGGCAGGATGGGGGTGAGATCCGTTAACGGGAGACAGCGGGGAACGGTGATGTTCGGCAGGACAGCAAAGACAACGGGACAGCGGGAAACGGCAGGAAGCACGGAGTGCACGGCGACGTGGGAGACCGGTGACCACTGTTTTTGACCTATCTCTTAGGTTCTTATAATTACTTGATTTTTCACTGCCATCCAGTGGACGTTTTAATTACTGCAAGTGTAACAGGAAGCACATGATGTTTTGAACAGAACTTTATTGAAACAAAAAAAAATAGAAGCTCTTGAGAAAATGGCAGACATGGCAGCTTGTTGTTTGTTCATTCCATTGAGTTTTCTTGAGGTTGCATCGCTGTTGATGAACTAGACCAGACCACGTTCTACACAGATAGTAAAGTCGTTTTAGGATATATCTTTAACGAAACATGCAGATTTTATGTTTACGTTAGTAACCGTGTAAATAGAATCCGCAAGTCAAGTCAGCCCAGTCAGTGCCATTACATTGCCAGCAGCCAGAACCCCGCAGATCACGCAACTCGTTCTGCCCCTTCTTACCAATTGCCTTGAAGTAACTGGCTCACAGGCCCAGACGTTCTGCTGCAAAATCAAAACTGTTCCATAGACACATTTGACCTTGTCAAACCCAGCACTGATGCAGATGTCAGGCCGCATGTATCCACTCTCAAAACCACAGCTTGCCGAAAACAGCTTGGTTCTGAAAGATTTAAAGAGTTTTTGTCTTGACAGTCACTCTGCCTTGCACACGCACGCTTACTGCACATCATCCATAACTTTCGTTCTTCTTGCAAACCCAAACAGTGGAATGGTTGGCATTACTGTGAAACAGGACTCACTGTTGTTGAGTACCGTCAAGCTCAAGATGTTGTGATTCGTGCAGTGCAACAGGATTTGTATGCAAATGAGTTAAAATGTGTACAAAAACAGGAAAAGCTCCCTAAAAAAAGTTCATTGAAAAATCTCGACCCTTTCTTAGACGAAACTGGACTCTTGCGGGTAGGCGGTCGCATAACTAACTCAGATCTAAACCAGAATGACAAGAACCCCATCATTGTCCTCAGCCAACATCAGGTCGCAGCTCTTCTCATCAGACATTATCACGACCTGACTTATCACCAAGGTCGCCTGTTCACAGAAGGAGATATTCGTATTGCAGGCTGGTGGATTGTTGGAGGCAAAAGGAAGGTTAGTGCAATAATATTCAACTGTACAATTTGTAAAAGACTCCATGCCCCTCTCAGCACACAGAAAATGTCTGACCTTCCATTCACAAACGTGGGCTTTGACGTTTTTGGTCCATGGTTTGTTTCTTCAATAAGAACGAGAGGACATGTTATTCAAAACAAAAGGTGGGCTGTGATTTTTACATGCTTAGGTATAAGAGCAGTCCACATTGATGTGATTGAGTCCATAGACAGATCTAGTTTCATCAATGCACTCAGATGGTTCTTGGCCATTAGAGGACCCTTCAAAACCATTCGCTGTGATTGGGGCACAAACTTTGTCAGTGCATGTAAACAACTCAAAATCCCATCGAACTTGGACAATACGGCAGGACAAACCTATTTGAAAGAAGAAGGATGTACTTGGACTTTTAATCCACCCCACGCATCCCATTTTGGCGTATCATGGAAAAGAATGATCGGTCTTGCACGAAAAATATTAGACACAATGTTTTTCCAGCTCAACAATACAAAACTCACTCATGACATTCTTGTCACCTTTATGTCAGAGATGTCAGAAATAATCAACGCTAGGCCCCTTGTACCCACTTCTGTTGATACTAGTGACACTCTCATCTTGACACCAGCAACTCTCCTCACTCAAAAGTTGTCTCTTCAAGCACCAGCAGGCAATTTCTCAGTGATGGATCTCTACAAGCATCAGTGGAGGCAGGTCCAGCACCTGTCAAATACCTTCTGGGACAAGTGGAGAAAAGAATTTCTACCCACACTTCAACCATGATGCAAATGGCAATCCAATCAACCGGACATGACTCTACGTAGTAGAGTCGTGCTCAAGGACAGTCAAGTACCAAGAAACCAATGGCCTCTTGGACTAATAACTCAGGTGTTTCCTTCTAAAGATGGAAAAGTTCGTACCGTAGAAGTTGAAATAGCTAAATCAGATGGTACAAAGGTTTTTACAAGACCCCTCTCAGAAGCTGTTGTATTAGTTCCCTCTTAATCGCTAATTTGGGGCATTCTATTACGCCAGACGGGGAATGTTCTCTTATGTATAAATGTAAATGATAAGATGTTTATATTTGTTGTTTTTTCCCTATATTTAGTTTCTTATAATTACTTGGTTTTTCACTGCTATCTAGTGGACGTTTTAATTACTGCAAGTGTACCAGGAAGCACATGCTGTTTTGAACGGAACTTTATTGAAACAAAAAAAAATAGAAGCTCTAGAGAAAAAGGCAGACGTGGTAGCTCTTTGTTTGTTCATTCCATTGAGTTTTCTTGAGGTTGCATCTCCGGTAAAGTAATATTTTTTTATAAACACTTTATGTTTGCAAATCAATGTTTGGTGTAACTTTATTTAGTGACCGAGCAATTTAGTAAGCTAATTCTTTTGCGCTAAGTGGATTTCAAAATGGCGGCCATGCGTGTGTATTTGACAATAATTTTGACTTGAATATGATAATTTGTGGACAGGTAATATGTTTGCTGAGTTTGTTTTGTTCTGAATTGACATATTGTGGTGTACATTTGTCGATTTGCAGTTTCACCCTTTCGGATTTCAATAAACCTGTTAAAGTCTACGACGCAGAGTGTTTGATATCAGGAAGAGGTTACCAGTACGGCACAGTTTTACTTGAGGTAATATTTTCTTGTAGTCATCAGTCAGTCCTTGCCATGTCATACAAGGTTTACAGAAAACATGTGGAAGGTTGTACTTTTATCAAATAAGAACAGAACTATTTGGTCTATATGTTGCAATAAAAAGTATAAAAAGTTTGTTGCTCTGACGGCGAACATTAGTGCAGTGGCTTCTCAAGCTCTTGGAAATAAGTGTTATTTTATTATTAGTGAGGCTGATTTAGGCAATAATTCGGCACTGGGTTCACGACTGAAGTACAGCTCAACTGAACTGATGGCCAGTAGAGACAGTTTGGTTGTTACTTTACCATCAAAAAAGCTGAACTCAGCAGACAGCTGCTACTGAGGACGACCGGCAGGTGCTGCACAGTGTGAGGAGAAACAGTCAAAAGACGACATTACGCCTGAAAACAGAAAAGTGGCAAACGGGACGGTGTGTTGGCGCAGCTGAAGGCTGGGAGGTGTCCGACCCCGAGTCTCTTTCTGGCCAATGTCTGCTCGCTTAACAACAAAGTGGATTTGTTTTGTCTGAGGCAGAGTTTTTCTACAGAGATGAAGAACTGTGCGGTTCCTTTGCTGAACGGACCTATTGAAACAACAACATGCCTGACTCAACCTTTCAGATAAGCAGTTTTTAAATTTTCCTGGTGGACCGCCAAAAACAGTCTGGAAAAACGCTAGAAGAAGGGGTCTGATGTGAATTAAGGTTGGTATCCAAACTGCAGACAAACCTTCTGCTTTTAGGCAATAGTACTCATAAATATTGGCCCTACAATCTGCCACGTGATTTTACAGCGGTGTTCATCACCATAGTTTACATTCCACTGGGTGCTAATTCAAACGATGCATCAACAGAGAAAGACAACACCATTAACCCAGAAAATGCAGGGTAACTTCACGACAATGAACCCCAGCATATGTGGAACGGCTTAGAGTTCATCACTGACTACAGGGACATGCAATCCCCAAAGGACACCTCATTTGGCCGGCTTTGAGAATACTATCAGCCGCCCGCCCTACTCCCCCTAGAACTAGAGTCACTCCACAACCCGTTGACACACCTCTCTGTATGTTCACTGCATATGTGACCAAGACCGTCCAGGGAATCAACCATCATAAGGGTGCAGGCCCTAACAATACTGAGAGACTGTGCACACCAGCTGCCTTAGGTGATGGCGGACATCTTTAACACCACTATTACTGGCATCTGTCCCCAACTGATTAAAGTCTGCCACTATTGTCCCCGTCCCCAGGTGCTCAGCTACATGTGCTTTTGCATGACAAAATAGGGGAATACACTGAAGCGTCAGCGAAATGTCAGCCTTTGTGTTCAGCCTTTCTTGTGTGAAGACGGTCTCGGGTAAAGACGTGCGTGTCTACCGAAGACATTCTCGGGTAAAGACTTGCATGTCTACCGAAGACGTTCTCGGGTACAGACATGCGTGTCTACCGAAGCTTGTCCACCAAACGGGGCCACGGAACAGGGTCTACCATCTCTATTCGCAATGTGTCACCATCCTATCTCTGTTATTTCTGGCACCCGTAGGCGGTTGTACTTTCCCAAACGGAAACGGGACCTCAGAAATCTTTGCTCACTAAATCACACATCGTCATCCAAAACCCATAAATTCTCTGTAGGTCTATGGAACTGTCAGTCAGCGGTGAAAAGGGCAGACTACATTTCTGCCTATGCAAACCATCTCTCACTGGACATCTTTTTCCTCACAGAAACTTGGATCAAACCAGAAAACAGAGCCACATCGACTGCACTCTCCACCAACTATACATTCTATCACACACCACGGCCTGGCAAAAGAGGAGGTGGTACGGGGCTACTGATATCCAACAAATGGAAATATACATATTTCAAATCAGGAGCCTCGTACAACTCCTTTGAATACCACGGCGCCCTGACGACAGCACCTATGAACCATTTAGGCGCTGGAGATTTTTTTAAGGTTTCAGATAAAGGTTTACTGTCAATGAGAAATATCTTCAGTATGAACCTAACTTTGAGATAGAAGTAGATTTCTCATGTAATTAAATTATTGTGACATCAACAGGTGGCGGACATATTGGAAAATGTTCAATTTTGCTATCAAGGTGTCAAAAGGGTATAACTTTGAAGTGGTTTGAGATAGAGGTTTACTGTCAATGAGATATATCTTCAGCATGAAGCTAACTTTGACATAGAAGCAGATTTGTCATGTAGATTATTGTGACATCAACAGGTGGTGGCCATATTGGAAAATGTTCAATTTTGATATCAAGGTGTCAAAAAGCTACTACTTTGAAGTGCTTTGAGATAGTGCTTTGCGGCTGGATAGCTCAAGTGGTTTGTGCCTGACTTCCAATTGGAAGGTCATGGGTTCAAATCCAGCCCATGGCAAATTACACCACAGCATCCAGTGTGGGTCCTTAGGCAAGACTCTTTGCGCTACTGCATACCCGGCGCTGCAAATGGCTGCCTCAGTGTGATTACACCAGTGTTGCGCTGCAAATGGCTGCCTTAGTGTATTTACACCAAAACAAATTCCTAGTATGTACCTGGCAAATAAAGTTGATTTAATCTTTAATCTTAATAAAGGTTTACTGTCAATGAGAAATATCTTCAGTATGAACCTAAATGTGGTATAGGAGTAGATTTGTCAAGTAATTAGATTATTCTGACATTAACAGGTGGCGGCCAAATTGGAAAATGTCAATTCATCATCACAAAAAGAGAAATTAAATCAATGGGCTCAGAATTTGTCAGATCGTTTCCACAATAACCAACAGGCTCATCAAAAGTTCGGATCCACTTTTTATACTCTTCCTCTTCTCTCAAGAACTGCCAGCCATCATCATCATCACTGCCGTGAATTACGGTGCGGCATTGAACGCGGCAGTGAACGGCGGTTGTGTCATCCCCACTACATTCACCCCTATTTGCATTGTTATGAGCCACTCTGCCACCCCGACCACGTCCCCTGCTTGGCATTTGCAGGATGCTTCCACCTCGGCCATGCATCGTGAGTAAAAGGAAAAACACTTTCGCTCTGCTCTGATCTCGTTACGCGCCACTGCTTCGCCGCCCCGACTCTCTGCGCGGCAGGGTGTTTTACAAATTTGTTTTACTCAAAAACTTTGAATAGAACACAAATGCTGCTCAGATTACAGACACATATGTCCCCTAAGTCCTGGTTAAAAGTAGTAACAAGATTCAACACCACATTTATAGATACAGCCTGTTTTATCTAGCAATGTTATCCCTGCTCTCTTTAATCCCCAAGCGTGACTGTCCTCTGCTTGTCCTTGGGGATGAACATTCACTTAGACACTCAAGACGCAGCATATTTCTTTTCGCTAACTCACTTGTTTGATCTCCAGTGGGTAATCAGCCCTCCAACTCATAAGGCCGATAAGTACTTGATCTTCTTTTAAGCAGACACTGCATGACTAACTCACTAAAGGTTACTCCTCTACACCTCTCAGACCACTACATTATTCTGCTTGATGCTTGTCTCCATCAACTACCCACTGCACACCCTCCCACTGTCTCCTTTCGATGCAATTTCCGCAACTTGTCTCCCGCCCACTTCTCTGCACTTGTAACCTCTGCTCCTCCACCCCGTGGCACTTTCTCATCTCTGGAGGTAAATGATGCCACAGAGTCCCTCTGCTCAACACTGAGTTCCTGCTTAGACCGCTTGTGCCCTCTGATCTACAGTTCTAAAGTCTAAAGTCTACAGTTGGTCCAAAATGCTGCAGCAAGAGTTCTGATGAAGCTTAAAAAGAGAGATAATATCTCCCCAATTTTAGCTTCCCTTCATTGGCTCCCTGTCAAACTTAGAATAGATTTTAAGATTCTTCTTTTGACATATAAAGCCCTCACTAATAAAGGTCCATCGTATATCAGAGATCTGATTACTCCTTATGTCCCTAACAGAGCACTTCGCTCTCAGACTGCAGGTTTACTGGTGGTTCCTACAATCTCTAAAAGCACATTGGGATGCAGATCTTTCAGTTATCAGGCTCCTCTCCTGTTGAACCAGCTTCCAGCTTTAGTCCCTGAGGCAGACACCCTGTCTAGTTTCAAATCTAAGCTTAAAACCTTCCTGTACTGAACTCAGTCTTGACAGACGGTTCTCCTTTGCTCTACCTTCTTCATGTCTCACTCTATAGGGTTAAGTTATTTCAGTTTTTCTATATTTATGCTGCTATAGGCTTAGACTGCTGGAGGACAATCTGACCACTTCTCTCTCTGCTACTTTCTTGCTTTGTCCAATCTAGTTATTTACCGTTATTTCAACCTTGTTAACCTTTTGTTTTCTCTTAGTGTTCTTCTCTCCATAGTAACCACACCTGGGCTGGCGTTTTGTTAGCTGAGACAGCTTCTTGGATGAGAACATGGGCTGAGATGCTTCCAGTGACACTCTACAACTGCTGCTATAATCTCTATTATTTCAGTGTACTGTGCTTCTAATTTAGCTTTCTGTCTTTTCACACCCCCAGTCAGTTGTGGCAGATGGCTGCTTGCACTGAGCCTGGTTCTGCTGGAGGTTTCTTCCTGTTAAAGGGGAGTTTTTCCTCTCCACTGTCGCTACATGCATGCTCAGTATGAGGGATTGCTGTAAAGTCAACGACAACACAGGCCGTTGTTTTGGTCTGCTGATTCCGGAGGAGTGAGTGCTGCAGGTCAATGACTCGATGCAATCTGCTGGGGTTCCTTAGATTTGAAACTTTTTCAAATTGATTTGTTATGATGTATCTTTGATTTTAATTGATTTTCTGTGAAGTGCCTTGAGACGACACCTGTTGTAAATTGGTGCTATATAAATAAACTGATTCTTGATTCTTGATCACCAAACCTGCAAGACCCATGCAGTCACACTCGTGGCTGACTGACTCCTTTAGCTCGATGCGCACAAACCGCAGAGTTTCAGAGGGAAGATGGCACAAATCAGAGGACCCATGTGATCCGTCACACTACCAAACGCTGCTCTCATCCTTCTCCTCAAGTGTCACCACTGCAAAAAGGGAGTTCTACCAGGACAAGATCTGAAGCGCTACTGTACCTTCAAGTCTTTGTTAAACCCACCACCTCCTCCTCCTTCAACCAACCTCACGGCAGATTCCTTTGCCAACTTATTTACCGACAAAGTGGCAGCGATCAGCACTCAGTTCTCAGACCCATCTACACACACCACAGCTCACCCTTCCTCATTGGTCCTTCCTCTGAGCGCCGCTGAACCCACTGCTTCCTATCCTTCATTTACCCCTCCCACCGAGGATAAGGTATCAAAGCTTCTCACAGGCAGCCGTCCTACATCTTGCCCTCTGGATCCTATTCCCACCATCCTCCTGCAAGCCATAGCTCCAACCGTTGTGACAGCGGCCACTCACGTCATCAATGCTACACTATCAACTGGATCATTCCCCGCCGCCTTCAAACAAGCCCAGATAAGTCCCTTACTCAAAAAACCCGCCCTAGCCTCCACCCAAGTGGGGAACTACCGACCGGTCTCCCTCCTCCCTTTGCTGTCTAAAGTCATGGAAAGGGCTGTCTCAAAGCATGTGATGAAATTCCTCTCCCAACATGACCTCCTTGATTCTAACCTATCAGGCTTCAAGAGCGGTCACTCCACGGAAACAGCACTCCTGTCAGTATCCTTAAAAGAAGCCAAAGCGACAGTCCAATTATCAGTTCTCATCCTACTGGACCTCTCAGCTGCATTTAATACTGTAAACCACAGCATCCTATTTACCAAGCTGGCAGACATGGGTATGAGCTCCTCCTCTTTGCCATATACACTACTTCGATGGGCCCAATCATCCATTCGCATGGCTTCTCCTATCACTGCTATGCAAATGATACACAGCTCTATCTGTCCTTTCCTCCAGACGACCTCTCAGTACCGACGCAAATCTCAGCCTGTCTTTCTGACATATCTGCATGGATGAAAGACCACCACCTCCAACTGAACCTCTCTCAAACTGAACTGCTTGTCATCCCAGCCAAGGAAACTATTCACCACAACATCCGCATCAGGTTAGACTCCCTATCTGTGGCACCCACTAAGGTTGTTAGAAACCTGGGCGTCATGATCGATGATCAGCTAACTTTTGCGGATCAGGTTGCCTTTGTCGCTCAATCGTGTCGCTTCTCTCTATTCAACATCAGGAAGATTAGACCATATCTAACTCAACATGCGACACAGCTCCTAGTTCAGACTTTAGTCATTTCCCGCCTTGACTACTGCAAAGCCCTCCTAACAGGTCTTCCAGCCCTCAATGTATGGTACTTCTGCATTGTGTGTTTACCTAAATGCTGTAAATGAGAGTCACCATTAATGTTAAGTATTCTCCTATCATATTGCAGGTAACTGAGTAAATGGTGTCGTAGTTCAATTTTAAACCCTCTTTTTGCTTTGGATAACAGCGCCTGCTAAATGCATAAATGTATATGTAAATGCTCTACAGTGACAAGCCTAAATGACTACCAACCTGTAGCCTTGACCTCGGTAGTCATGAAGTAATTCGAGAGGCTGGTCATGACCCACATCAAAGACACCTGTGGACTCACTCTGGACCCACATCAGTACGCCTACAGAAAGAACTGCTCGACTGCTTACGCCATCTAATCGGTGCTCAACACAGCCCTCATCTATCTGCAGAGTAGGAATTCCTACATCCGTCTGTTGTTTCTGGATTCCTGATTAACCTTTAACACCATCATCCCACACATGCTGGTACAGAAGCTCTCTTCTCTCGGAGAAC
>JAVLVB010000618.1:162221-182864 GCA_032876305.1 Orestias chungarensis | reverse complement strand
TCCAGAGGAGTGAATGCTGCAAGTCAATGACTCGATGCAATCTGCTGGGGTTCCTTAGATTGGAAACTTTTTCAAATTGATTTGTTAGAATGTATCCTTGATTTTAATTGATTTTTTGTAAAGTGCCTTGAGACGACACCTGTTGTAAATTGGCGCTATATAAATAAACTGATTCTTGATTCTTGATTCTTGATGATACTTCTCGCTGCTGATGCAGCGGGAGATGTAGCCGACATTCTTTGTGTCACTTTGAATACGGTCTGAAGCCTAACCCTGTCTTCCTTATTCATGGCATTCATAAAGTGACTCTGTATAGGGTACAGACACAGCACTGTTGGAACTTTTTTTGGATTACCTGTTAATATGCAGCGTATAATTTCCATAGAACTTTACAGTCTTGGTTCTGGTGTCCGTCTGGTGTCTGTCATCTTGTTCGTGACAGCAGACTTTCGATGACCTGTAGTTACCAAGGTTAATAAAGCAGGTGTTGGGGCTTTTGGTATTATGGTTCTGGGTTCCTTAGATTGGAAACTTTTTCAAACTTATTTGTAATGATGTACCTACGATTTTAATAGATTTTCTTGTAAAGTGCCTTGAGTCGACATCTGTTGTAAATTGGCACTATATAAATAAACTGATTATTGTTTCTGTTTCATAATGACGTCAAGATCTCCATAAAGCATTTCAACAGGGGGAAGCATCAAAGACTCTAAAACGTCCTGGTAGATGGCTGCCCTGACCTAGGACTTAATTGTCCGAACCAGTAGATGGAATAACTCCTCAGATTGTCATTGACTTAAAAAAAACTTTAATTAAACCTCCATGAGCTTGGATTTTGTGCCACTGCACTTCTGCTTTAGACTCTGAAACCTTGATTTCCAAATGAAACTTTAAATTTACATTTATCTGAAAAAATGACTTAAAGTCAATGTGGGAAAATCAAATCAAATCAAATTTTTTTTATTTAGTACTTTTTCCTGCATGCCGGTCTTTCTATCCGATGACTGTAAAATTGCTTCAGTTTCAGTACGTTCATGAGGATGTGACGTAGTCTATGTCCTAGATATGTCTGTGTTTCATAGATTTCGAAGATCTACCTCTAAAACTGCAAGTCCCAGCGAATTTCAGGTTCAGGTTCCTCCCCTCTTCAAGTTTGTGTATTCACTCCACCTTGCTAACTGTCCCTTTTGTAATGCAAATAACCTCTGATGTTACCAGCCCCTGTACATGAGATCGGATAAAGACTGAAACAAACTGGCATCAGAACAAGAGCATGTTCCAAGCATTTTTCATTACCTGCCCCTGCAACCTCATACCTTTTTGCAGGAATATATTGATAACTCATATCTAAATCTTTTATTTAGGCAAACCCATTGAACAAACAGATAGCATATGGTTCCTAGTTTCTGAGCTGAGAAATGGTCATAACCATGCTTTTCCAACAAGGCAAGAGAAATTCTATTTATATTGTCCATTCACCAACAGACTAATTTACATTGCAAAGCTCACTATATGAAAGAAAGAACAACTTAGAGACAAATAGTATTTTGTCTTGTCTTGCCTTTTCATGTCATTCACCATTTCAGCTTAGAAAATGACAAACAGTATGACTTTGGTATAAGAGTAACATTTATTTCACACAACGAGAAGCTATACATATGAAGCCCAAAGAAAGCCTTTTTCCTGTGGGGCAGGAGGGATAAGTTCCCAAATAGGGAACTTACACATGCATTTTGTGTCCAGATTCGCTGCATCCAAAACTTAATTCCAAATTTATCAGGTTTGGATGCAATGTATTTCAGAAAGGGACAACGAACCTTTGTCGATAATAACTGCTCATCAACAGTAATATGTTGCCCTGGACTGTAGGACAACACAGAGTTCTGTGCAAACTGTTTGCCAGAAGTTTGAAATTGCAGCAAATTGCAGCATTTCAAATGACTGTCTTTGTTGTCGAAGCGCAGATATTTAATTCATATATTCAGGACATATATTCATTTTCGGAGCGCTGAAGTGACTTTTGAGTCATGTTTACCCAATTGTAAATAGGGCAGATTTTCATTATTGTATAAGTATTCTTGCCTTTCCTCTCTACACCGTTCCAGCTCATGAAGCTATTTTCTTTGTACGGATCAGCTATCATCTGATCACAGTGCTGGTGGCTCAGCTGTTTGAAATCATTCCGGTGTTGGCGACACTGATGACATAGAGCTAGTTACATTTAAGCACATATATGATTTTATTCCCCCCCTGCTCTCAAGTAAAATATTCGTAAACAGAGAGGATTGAGCTAAAACTAAAACTGAAGGTGGTGGAATGGTTCTCTAAGGACAGCACTAATGGGGCATTTACATCTGCAAAAGGATTAATGAGTTGTGAAAGACTGTTGGGGGGACCTGAGTCTGACGAAAATTCTTGTATCTCTGGGCTTTCTAGTTAAGAATCACTGCTTTTTGAATATCTTCTTAATTATCAAAATTCACCTATATCTAGTTTGGAATATAGAGTTGACTTTGTAAAGAAAAGTATATCATTATTCTTCAGCCTCCTCAGCTCACTACAGTCTCAAAACCCAAATTCCACCTGTCCTCCCTAGCTCTTCTATATCTTTTCTACGTAAGTGCCCCTTTGTCAAGGCTTGGTTAATCCTTCTGACCCAAATTTAGAATGACTCACAGGAGGGGAATCAAGAATTAGATAAACAATGTTTATTAACAGAATTAAAATGTGCAATGAAGAAGGAATTGAAGAAGGGATCCAGACTCGAACCGGGGAACTGGCTTGATTGGAGCTGGAAGGACAGGTTTTGCGGACACAAGTGGCAATGAGGTACAGATAGGCGAGCGGTTACCAGTAGTGGCAAGGAGATCCAGATGAATACCTATTGGTAGTAGATGTTGGTAGTAGATGACTTGGAAGGAATAGTGCCCTGAGATAGTTCACAAGGTAACCTGGAAAAATGGCAAACACAGAAAGTAGTCACTAGGGACATGGAAGAAAACACAGAGGTACCATCTAAGGTAAACACTCAGGCATTAAATGAGTGGTGACTGGCTCCTCTTAAGCAGCTGAGGAGATGATATAATGATAACACCTGTATAGAGAATACACCTGTGGGTGATGTGTGGAGCCCCAACAAAAACCTTCAGGATGTCCTCCAGTGGAACACCTACAAAGGACCACAACAGAAACCCAGCCTCAACCCCATATCCGAACATCATTACTATATGTTTAAATCACTTTGTCACCTCTTCTGTTTCACAGCTGTTCCAACCCAAGATTTAGGTCTTATTTGAGGCTTGTACATCAGAACCCAACTGAAAATCTAATTTCATCTAATCCTTGCTCATTTGTGTGCATGTGTAAGCATGAAACATGAGACTTTGTGCATGATACCTCAAACCTATCACAGAGCACAAGAATTCTGAGGGACCAAACAGTCTGGCAGTCATTCAGGTTTCACAGAACCGTAGTTACAGTCGTCACAGGGAAATCAACAAAAACCAAAGGAGCAACCACAACACCTAGCTACCTTAGTGGGATTTTAGAATGCTGTTGTAGAATGCCCAACATGGGATGGGATGGAGCCACATTTACCCAGTAAAACTGAGTAAAGGTTCTCAATGATGTCAAGTAGGCTGCACTGCATAAAATAACTAGTAGCACTACAGTCATGGCAGCCCCGTTTTCATTCACCTCACTCCTGCAGGTAGATGTTGGTCTTCCAAGGTGTAATCGTAGTGATGAGAGCCACCATCTAGCATGACAATCACTGCTTGGAAGGGGCATTGCCTTTCGACTTCGCAGACAAAAAGACCATTAAGCTTCCAGAGAGGTGGTATGGAAGCAATGTATGCTCAAAGGACATAAACAAGGCACCAAGGGGCCTTGGTGTCCAAACAGGAAATATGGAGCAGCTGTATTGCTGCCATTGACGCCGTAGGGATAAAGGACACCATAAGGACTCCACCAAAGAGAGAGCCTGCAATTAACCAACCTGTTTCCCAGAAGCCATAGTGGAAATAATTATACAGAGCACCATCAAGTACTCAAACAGGGGTGACCCAGTAGCCTTGAGCATCAGAGAAAGGTTTCATGTTGGCACCACATGGCCATTAGGCTTATGCAAACATCTGTTGCCTTTTAGGTAACCAAAAATTGCCTTATCTTGGCCTACTGCAGAACATTTCCACCCCACATGCAAAAGAGAACTGGCAGCCTTGAAAGGTGGAAGGAGCCCATTGCCGATCCAACAACCCCTGCAAGTTCAGAATATCAGAGACCGAAGAATACACAAGGTTTAACCCTTTATCACAGCATCAGGTTGCAAAGACTGCACACTTGTTAATATAGACATTTCACAAAATGGAGCTTACATATTAGTCTTTGTAGTTCCTCCCTCCCTAGCAAATTAGAGAAAAGCAAGATGGGCATTGCATTGGCCAAACTCAAAGTTAGAGTCGATTGGTGGAAAATCCTGCCTGTTAGTTTGGAAAGAAGATCTATTTTGGATAGAAAGACCATCGGCAAGTTGAAGCAATGCCTGTGCAGCAAGACCTCACTGGCCAGAAGGGCAACAGCAAGAGAATCAGTTGCCTCTCCAAAAAAAACATAAGCGGTGTTGGAAAAATGGTAGAAAATCGTAGAGCAGGGTCCGAGGTCAGTTGTGTGCCAATACCTCACAGCCCATGTTGTCAGGAAATGGGTTTGTGGCTGGGTTCTTTATTACTGTGTTCCTCAGATCCTTTACCTGGTGCACACAAGTGCACCAAGTAGCGCTGGATAAGAGGAGAGGCTCACCGGTCACTCTCTGGCTGATTGTCAGTTGCTAGAGTTAACGTTGCATCCTGAGTGCTTCTCTTTCTGAGATATTCCTTGTTGTTTCTCTGTGCATTCTTCATTGTATTTTCTGTCCCTAGTAATCCCGTTCAACACATTCTCAAGAACTCTGATGCACTGAAGTACCTTGTCAATGATTCCTCCATAAACCCTTGGATTCAAGAACCTTCCATGACAGGTAACCGCTCCTTCCAATCCTTCTCAGTTCCACTTTGCACAATCTATCTTCACCAGCTAATTAGTACCCATCTGAAGCCTCCATCCCTGGATATTGTCAACATTAGAACCCACAACCTCAGATCCATTCTCATCTCCCCGGTGGTCAACCTCTCCTCAGAAAGTAAGATCCAATCTTGCAATAATCTCTGTTCCTCCAACTCCTGAGTCACATTATATCACTCTGTTCAGTAAACATTATTTACCTGATTTCCAATCTTCTGAGAGTTTCCGGTTCATGTGGGTTAAAAAGCTTAAATTGATCATGACACAAGGCCCTGAAGTTGTCTATCAGACAACCAAGGTGGATACTCAACTGCTTCCCTGGAGGCACCTTTCAGATACTCTGAATCAGCTTACTTCTGAGTTGATTCAGATTCTATTTAAAATTAAACAAAATACAAGAGAATAGAATATAATTATACCTTATTGTCTTAAGGTAGATAAATTCCGTAGTAACATCAGCAGTAACAGACAATTATTGGATTTGGGATTTAAATAAGTATAAAAATACAAATAATAAAAAAAATATATATATATAAAAAGGAGAAAACGGTAAAAAGAATAATTAACTGTACAGTACGGGAAACAAATCAACATAAGTATTGTGCAGTTACATTTTGCAAATATTGGTTGGGATGTAGGGATCAGTAGGGAACATTTAGTTTCTTGGGAGCAGTGATGGTTATAAAGTGCGCTGGGTGGAAGGGTCTGATATAACCCCCATTTGAAGATATCAACCATGTATGATGCAGGAGTTTGCCCAAATGAAGGTTTTTCCTACAATCCAATAGTGGTCAGTAAGGATAAAACACAAAACACACAACCCAGAAGCCTGACAGATACCCTGTTTATGAACAAGATGGTCAAGAAGAAAAGCTGGTTGAGATGGCTCTGGCATCTTGTTAGGATGTCTCCTTGGTGAATAGTTCTGGGTACATCCCACCCAAACGAGACCCAGACAAAGACTCAGGGCATGCTGTAAATGACATGCAATACATACTGGAACATAAACAGTACTGTAAATCCTCCTTGCAAAACCAACATGAAATGGCATACACTATTACTTGTTACAACTAAAATTTAGTAGTACGCAAATTTATGGAAGCAGTTCATGTGGGCGAAAGCATTTCTTTTTCTTTTTTTTTTAAAGAGGATCCAATAGCAGAGGACTAACACAGAAAATATCAAAGGACGACATATAATGAAAATCAGGATGAGACTGGTTATTAAGTAGAGACTAAGGAATTAGCAAGTAATTTGGATTTCACAGAGAAGATCTCAAACAAATATGAACAGAAAATACAGAAGAGAAGAAATTGAGTAGAATGCACACTGGAGAGCTTAAATATAGTTGGATGTTGGAAGGGAACAAGAAAGGACTAACTGGTCAGTAGGATCAGCTGGGGAATTTAGGAGCTGAAAGAAAGTTAAGTTGAAAAAAAGTCAACTCTCTCCAATTGCACTTTATTTATTTATTGAAAGTATCTACAGTATCACAGGCAAGGTTAAGATAGGCCTGCTTTTACCGTGCCTCTTATTTATTACTTAGTGTCAGTAATGTCTTGTCTGTATTACCGTTGGATGGTGAGAAACATGATTTCGATTTCTTTGTATGTCTGGACATGTAAAGAAATTGACAATTTCGGTTACTTTGATTTTGAAAACAAAGAAGCAAACTGAAGGGTTAAGTCAGGGGTGGGTCATTCCTGTCCTTCAGGGCTATTGTCCTACAAGTTTTAGATGTGTCTCTGCTTCAAGCCACCAAAGTCAAACAATCAGGTCATTAGAAGGACTCCAAAGAACTTTACTTATACTGGGAGGGTGTGTTGGACCAGGGATAAATTTAAAACTTGAAGGACACTGGCCTTCTGAGTAAGTGAAGCTGAAACAGACCAGGTACAAATAAACATAAAAAACATAAACAATAAACTGAAAGGAAAGCTAATCTAATGAACCCCACTTTAATGCACTACTAATATTCCAAGGCATAAACACACAGAAGAATAAACTAAGACCAGATCTAAGTAAATAATATAGCAATGATTAAATCCAGAAACAAAAGGCTGAACTAAAATGATAACTGTTCTAATAGGAGCACCCAGGCACCCTAAAAAATGATGAAATTATTGATATTATGTCCAAAGAATGTCTAGGCCTAAGTTTATATTGTATTTTTGGTCTAATAATGTCTGTTATTGTTGTGATTTACAAGAAGGGAAAATAATGACTTACTTGGAACATTGCTTGACCTCCTAATACAACTTAACGTCTATTTACTATCTGTTTCTGATACATTCTGTCATCATCATTTTTGCTGTGGTACTCAGTAACAGAGATGATGCTTCTGGATGAAACAGCAGTTTCTGATACCTATCAGGTTTATATTTCTTAACAAAATCCCCAAAAAAACCATTTACTTTCATTGTAACTCTAACCCCTTCACAACTGATAGTATTGGCTTATAGGCTTGTCTTTAGCAGAAATAACTGTTCCTGTTGCTCCTTTCTAAGGCACCTTTGTATTGCCACCAGGACTTGTTGCTTGGTGCAGGACCAAAATCTTACTAAAGACTCCATTAGTGGATCTTTGACCCACTACTGGCAATGCCAAAGGTCCTCTCCATCTACATTATCAATACAACTGCTCTGCTCTTCGACATTCTAACGCCCAGTTCATCATTCACTCTTCTCTGTCATGAAACACTTTGTTGATGTGGACCCAGATGCAGAAGATGGAGACGGCCTTGAATGAGATGAGGATTTTATTACAGGTTTTGGATGATTAATACAGGAACCCAGAACAGCAACGGAACACAGAGATCGAATGCTGGCTTGGCATGAGATGAGCAGCAGAACAGAGAACGGCAGACTGGAGACAATGAGAAACTCAGAAGAAACACTGGAGGTAACAAGACGACGACAACAAGGACACTGAGCAGGGAGGAACCTAAAGTTGATGATCGAGCGGTGAGTGGAGAGAAAAGCCGGGCTTAAATGCTAGGGAGGGTGAAAGGTGAAACCAGAGACTAATTACATAACAGAGTGAAAACAGGTGTGCATGGTTAAAGGGGGGAAATAAGCTGAGGAGTAGAGAGAAAGCAGGGGAACCCACAAAAGGAAGATTAACCATAAAACAACATCTAAGAAGACTCACCAGAAAAGGAAATAACATAAGGGAATCAACTTCATAACAAAGTAAACCACACAACTACAGCAAACTAACCAGCTACCAAAACGACACAGACCATGACATTCTCCTAAGGCCTCATCATCAACTCTGCTCTAACAGTTCCTAATGCCCCCATGCTTCTCCCTTCTTCACCATCTCCAAGCTTATTCTCTTGCAACTACAACAACCACCAAGCTGACCATCTCCAGAACTCCACTCATCCTTCCCAGCAGATCATCATCACTTTAAGGCTTATCTCTGCTTTTAGATTAGTGTATTTGTCATTTCATTCCTCTGTTTTAAAAAAAGAGTAAGCCAGAAACTGTCAAGTATTGCCGTATGGACAGCGGTATGCAAAGAAAACAACTTCTAAGCAGTGAAGTTCCGCTTTTTCCTGGTAAACTGAAAGCAGATTGGTGTAGTTCATTGTGGGAATTATAGTTGTTATACTAGTTCATTGGTTCCTGATTACTTGTGAGGTACCCTATGGCTCCATTTTGGGGCAATTTGTATTTAGTTCTTACCAGCTTATCTTATGTACATAATACTACCTTATGCATTGTGTTATTGCATGCTAGGATATGGTATACCTATGCTGATGGTACACAACTTAATACAAATGACCACCATCCCTTAAGGTCAATAAGCAAGTGTATCAATGATATCAATAAGTTGAGTCAAGTCAAGTTTATTGTTAACACATTTCATTAAAACTGCAATTGAATCTGTTTTGAAAAATTATTTTATAAGGCAAGTTAAAAATTGCTTGATTTAAATTACATTAGTGTTTAAGTAGTTTTTGAGTGTGTAGCTTTTACGTGCCTGTTCCAATCCTGGGTATGCAAAGTAGACCAAATAACCTTAGTAGTCTGGAAGGTTAATAAAGTGACAACATATCTTTAACATGTTTTGGTGCTCAACTATTCAACGATTTATAAACTAAACTAAAGTATTGTCAAGCGTATTCTCTGAGCTCCAGGGAGCCAGAGAAAGGAACTGGGATGAATAGCTTGATTTTCCTAGTTTTAGCGAGGATGCCAATAGCAGGGTTCTGGATAAACTGCAACTGTCTGATTGGCTTTTTATATAGACCTAAGAAGACACTGTTGCAGTAATCAATTTCATGAGTGACAAATGCATGTATCACTTTCTCAAGGTCTTGCTAGGACATTAATCCTTTAATGTTCTTCAGGTGATTTTGTAATTGTGTTTATGTACCTTTGATAAAAAAGTAAAAAAAAGTATTCCTTGTAAAGTGCTCTTCAAATAAGATTCAAGATTCAGTTTATTTATTTAGGGGCAATATACAACAAATATCGTCACAAGGCAATTTACAAAAAAAGTTATTACGTTAACTTAATCTTAATACTTTTTAAGATTGGAGGCTAAACACTGCTATAGTAATTTTTCTAAGCTACCAGGAAAAAGTTATTCAATAAGTATATTGGCAAGTATTTCTTTAATCTTCCCACTGTCTTAACAAAGAAAAAATAAAATACATTTCTAGTTAAAAAAAATGGAAGACTAGAGATCAGTGCACATATAATTAAAAAAAATCAGACACCTATCTTAAAATATTGTTTAAATGAATATTAAAATCATACCACAGCAACACTTACAGTACAGGTTTTCCTTTAAAATTGTAATAATTGCAGCAGCAGCTTATTCAAAATTTTGTTATGGTCCTGTTGTGGATTTACTGCAATTTAGAGCACAAACAAAGAGCATGCAAATCTTTTCTTTCATTCATAATATGACCTAATCAAATTTACAGTTGCCTTGTGCACAAATCATGTTGCACAAATAAGCCAAGTATTTTCACAGTAAGAGGGAGATTAATAATGTTGCTTTCACCAGTCACCAACACGAAGCTGTGGTGTGTAACTACAAATGTTTTTAAGTCTGGATTCCTGCTGGGGATTGGAGACTCTGCTTCTTCCCCAGGCCCCTCACAAAGCAACAATGCTATAGTAACTGTATCTAAGTAAAAGAAAAAACTTTCAAGGATAAAAAGGACTTCAAGGTACAAGGTGGTTGAAGCTACCTTTTAAATGGGGTAGATTCTGTTAAAACTAAATGTGAAAAGAAAAATAATAACAAAAGAAAAAAGCCCAACAAGGTCAACAATGAGAGCAGAAAGAAAAAAGGGATACCAAAGGCTGGAAAAACTAAAAAAATATCAAGGAAGAACTGAAAGTATAAAACATAAAAAGAAAACTATTAAAATTAAGATCTTTCCCAAAAGCATCATCAGTTGTTCCATGTTTCTTTACAAATTACCTGTCAGGGATATTTGGAAGTAGAGCAGCCTCAGTTTTCCAGCTTAGAATGAGAGAAAGTAATAATATGTTGTTCTTTCACCATGCTGCGATAAATCAATACATAATTAAATTAGGGTTAACAAATTTCTCAAGAGATAGCTGTGTCTGCGAGTGCCTTAGTTTTGCTCCATTATCAGGTCAGCAGATTTTAAATATTCTATTCAACACGGTAAAACCATACCTGGTTAAGGGTTCTGAGTGGAAATCTCACTTTTGCGTATGACCATCATATTGAGTTTCTACTGGCTGTTGTGCTCTGTGCACATAATACACTGTAGCAGGGCTACAGTGTGAATCCTTGGTAAATATTAAACAATGCAATCAAGTTAAAAAATAAAAAACACAGGATAGAGGAACTGATCAAATTTAATCAAAAATAATGTAAAAATTCCAAAGGGAAATTAAATGTTGTTGTGCCACCTAATGTTTAAAATTGTTCAAACAGTTGTTGAGGTTCTGATGGCTGTGGGCAAGAAGGATCTCCTGTAGCAAATCTAAAAGAATCTCTGAATGAAGACACTCTGTTACTGAATAACAGTCTAATGAGGAGGATTCTCAGATTTGTCTATAATTTTTAATGTTAGCTTTAATGGTTCAATAGTCCCCAAATAGTTCAACCAGCCTTCTTTAAAAGGGTTTTGAGCCTTTTTAAGTCCCTGGCTCTGATGAGGCTGTCCCAACACAAGAAGAGCTCAAATTCTCCATAGAAAACGTACAAAAGATTTGTAGTATCTTTCTATAGTCTGCTCTGCCCTAGTTGACAGCTTCAGTTATGTATACATTGTGGGCACACTGTGATCTCTTTGTCAGGATCCAGGTGAATGACGAGGCATCCACTTGTGTCTTCTGGAGTTTTTGGCATAGAAAATCAGGCTGAATTGTGTTAAATGCCCTGGACACATAAAATAACATGATCCTGGAGGTCATGGGGTGGGTGTGACTGAGTCACAGTGTGTAGAGTAGAGCAGCTGAATCTATTGAAGAATGTGCTCTATCCAAACATCCATGTTTCTTATCCTACATTTTCTGAAGCCTGTGAATTTCTAGATCCAGTCTGCCAGAAGTCCATAATCCACAAAATAAACAATATTAATCTGATTCCTGATCTCCTGAGAGTTTCCTGTTTATGTGGGTGAAAAGGCTTAATAATACTATGACACAAGGGAAACCCAGCAGGTTACATCGAGTCATTGACTTACAGCATTCAATCCTCCGGAATCACCATACTGAAACGATAGCTTGTGATGTTGTTAACTTTACAGAAATCCCTCATACTGAGCATGCATGTACAGCGAGTGCAGAGGAAAAACTCCTCTTTAACAGAAAGAAACCTCCAGCAGGACCTGGCATAATACAAGCAGCTGGCTCTGTGTCTGTCTGGGGGTTTGAAGAGACAGAACACATAAATAGAAGCAGAGGAAAGTTTTTAGCAGCAGTTTTAGAACCTTTCTGGCAGCACCACCAGCCAATGTCCTTTAAGAGGCCGTCTCAGTAAACAGAAAGCCAGACCAGGTGTCGCTACTATAGAGAAAAGAACACTGAGAGAATATAGAAAGCTAACAGTTGAAATAACGGCAGGTAAAGAGGATTGGACAAAAGAAGAAGAAAGTAGCAGCATGAGAAGTGGTAAGATTGTCCTCCAGCAGCTTTAGTCTATAGCACAACAACTGTATATATATTTTAGGTTACAAAAATCTTTGACAGAATTTTTCCCTCAACCACATTAGGATGTCTTCTGTACCTCCCGCCTACTACATGCTTTATCAAAAAGAACAGTTTTAAGGTAAGCCCTAAGAGAAAGGTTGTTATCTATGTTATCTTTTTTTGTAAATTGCCTTGGGACGATATTTGTTATATATTGCCGCTAAATAAATAAACTGAATCACTTCACTTATTTGAAGAGCACTTTACAAGGAATACTTTTTTTTACTGTTTTATGTGTACTCTACCACGTCCATAACTATTCAGTAATGCCACATAATGCCGCAAACATTTTCTAGTAGAAATCTTATAACCCCTATTTCCCATGGCTTACATACATAATGGCTTGTCTTAGTCTTAAAAAACAAATACTATTTTACACTGATATAAAATGAAAATGCTTACAAAATTTTAGGTCATTTCCTTTTTATTGAAATTGTTATTGTGTCTGCTGCATTAAAATGTAATTTTTTTTAATGCCATTGGTTATCTGCCTCTAGATCAGGGTGACTGATCTAACCTTCCAGCAATGGAACATACAATATCTTCAATATCTTGGATGTAGATGTGAAACTGTCTAAGAAAGCAGCTTATTTCTACTGACCAGGCATTATGACAACAAAACCAATTGTATCATCACTTGGCACATTTTGGTGGGTTAAAACTAAATAAATACATTATTGATGGAAAGTTACTATTTTATGCAGCAGATGAACATTTTTAAAGTTTATCTGTTTGAAGCAGAAAATAGCCAGCATAAGGAACGAAGCAAGAATTATTGCTTCATGTATAAACAGCAATCAAGATCAAGTTAACAAGACCTATTAATCTACACGGCAGAGCAAGTAACTGAACATGTGCTGCAAACCAAGAAATTATGTTGGACTGGAATCCTCACAGCTGTGTTGCTCTATATGCTGTAGAAATGTTTCTGGTTTTAATAGAAAAATTACATTATCACAGTTTTTTATTTAATAAGACTGCATAGCTAGAGACCAGTCAGTGTGTTGGACATAATCTAAAGCCTTACAATTCTGTTTTTTGTTTGTTCATTTCAGTTATTAGGTTTTAGTAAAATTATATTTACATTAAACGGAATACTGCTAAATCAGTTCCAGCTGATCCTTAACGCCATCTAATGGAGGTTTTGTAGCGTTACATTGCCAATATGTTGAAAGAATAGGTGGAGAATTACCGTCCTTGACCAACTTTTAGATGTGTGTCTACACAGTAAGGCAGACGAATTGGGCATTGAACTCTCTTCTGTCATGGCTAAAAGTAAAAAATGTCGAGTTGGACTTCAAAACAGTTAGAAGACTGAGCTGAACACAATGTTGAGGCAATTTTATGGCTCTATCAGGACAACGAAACGGGAGTTGTACAGTATCAGTAGCTATCTTGGACTTCGGGCTGGATTAAACCGTTATATTAATGAACCCCCAGTTAACCAATCGTGGAATATAATGCAGGATGCTGAGTTTATCACGGCAAACAACTTTTTCAAAGGAGTCCTCAAAGAGATAAGAAGGGCAGGGAAGGACAAAACAACACACCAACCCCCAATCTATCGTGAAGACCAGCAGGTCTTAAAATATTCCACAGCGCTGAGTCCTGACAACCCGAAAGGTTTGTTGAAGTCTGGTATGACATCCAGTTACACTTTGGACGCAGGGGCAAAGAGGGGAATCCGGACCTTAAACCCGACTCATTCATCCTCAAATATGATGACAGTGGAGCAAAATATTTCACCATGTCTTTCAATGAAGAGACAAAGAACCATAAAGACCCACTGGAGAGAGACGGAGAAAAAAACGGAAGGGGCGCAATGTATGAGGACCAAGGAGATGCTCTCTGCCCGGTCGCGTCGCGTCACTGGTTTACTCCTCTGGGGGTAAACCAGCTGTCACAGATGTTACCCAGGATATGCCAGGAGGTAGGGACACACTCGCCCTACACCAACCACAGCCTGAGAGCCACAGCAACCCAATAACTGTCTGATGCGGGACTCGAAGCGGGGGAGATCATGGCTGTGAGTGGCCATAGGTGATGATTCTTCATAAAAACTAACGTTGATGTCAAATATAATAATGTGTTGCAGAACCTACATATCTAAACAGAACTCGTTTCACAGGTCGGAAACCTCGCTAAAAAGTTACTGGAGACCATCTATGGAGAGCCGGAAAAGATGGAACAACGTGCTGTCTGATCGAGATATCAACACATCAGAAATAAGACTCATGCCACCAAAGCGTCTTTCTGTCGATTCGTATTTCAGTGGCCGCACAATAAACGGAAGCATTCAGATTAATGTAAATGATACAAAGTAGCTTGAGCGCAAAAAACTCGCCGTTCGTTGTGCGCAGAAAATTTTATCGCTCGTTACCTGGCAACAGCCTTGTCAAGGAGCTATTTGTGTTGGCGGAGCCAACAGATCATCAAATAAACATTCAGGAATTGCAGAACTGTTGTTTAAAAGCAATATCACACGAGAGGTCGTGCGATATCGGTGAATATCAGCACGTGTGAATGTCTGCTGAACTCTGCCTGCGGCCTCTTGCCTATGACCGAATCAAACCAGTGCCGATATTCACAGATATAGCACTCCCTCTCGTATGATATTGCTTTATTATCTGTAGAGATTTTGTAGACAGACTGCTTTGAGGACGAGTGTCATATTAGTAATAGTTTATCCCTTTTCTGCACAGCTGACTCTTTTCTATGAAATTGTGTCTGAAAAGCTAGTCCATGCATTTGTTACTTCAAGGCTGGACTATTGTAACTCTTTATTAGCAGGAAGTTCACAAAATGCAATTAAAAGTCTACAGTTGGTTCAAAATGCTGCAGAAAGAGTTCTGATGAATGCTTAAAAAGAGAGATCATATCTCCCCAATTTTAGCTTCCCTTCATTGGGTCCCTGTCAAACCTAGAATAGATTTTAAGATTCTTCTTTTGACATATAAAGCCCTCACTAATAAAGCTCCATCGTATATCAGAGATCTGATTACTCCTTATGTCCCTAAAAGAGCACTTCGCTCTCAGACTGCAGGTTTACAGGTGGTTCCTAGAATCTCTAAAAGCACAATGGGAGGCAGATCTTTCAGTTATCAGGCTCCTCTCCTGTGGAACCAGCTTCTAGCTTTAGTCCGTAGGCAGACACCCTATCTAGTTTCAAATCTAGGCTTAAAACCGTCCTGTTTGATAAAGTTTATAGTTAGGAAGAGGTAGAGAAGACAGTCTAATCCGGTTGGGGAGGAACTCAGTCTTGACAGACGGTTCTCCTTTGCTCTACCTTCTTCATGTCTCACTCTATAGGGTTAAGTTATTTAGGTTTTTCTATAGTTATGCTGCTATAGGCTTAGACTGCTGGAGGATAATCTGACTACTTCTCTCTCTGCTACTTTCTTGCTTTGTCCAATCTACTTAGTTGCCGTTATTTCAACCTTGTTAACCTTTTGTTTTCTCTTAGTGTTCTTCTCTCCATAGTAACCACACCTGGGCTGGTGTTCTGTTAGCTGAGACAGCTTCTTGGATGAGAACATGGGCTGAGATGCTTCCAGTGACGCTCTACAACTGCTGCTATAAACTCTAGTATTTCAGTATCCTGTGCTTCTAATTTAGTTTTCTGTCTTTTCAAACCCCCAGTCGGTCGTGGCAGATGGCTGCTTGTACTGAGCCTGGTTCTGCTGGAGGTTTCTTCCTGTTAAAGGGGAGTTTTTCCTCTCCACTGTCGCTACATGCATGCTCAGTATGAGGGACTGCTGTAAAGTCAACAACAACACAAGCCATTGTTTTGGTCTGCTGATTCCAGAGGAGTGAATGCTGCAAGTCAATGGCACAATGCAATCTGCTGGGGTTCCTTAGATTGGAAACTTTTTGAAATTGATTTGTTAAGATGTATCTTTGATTTTAATTGATTTTCTGTCAAGTGCCTTGAGACGACATCTGTTGTAAATTGGCGCTATATAAATAAACTGAAACTGAAACTGATTCCCTCCTTGACCTGCCTTCCCATCTGTTCTTACAGTAGCTGGGCAGCAGGTAACATAATTGTTTCTGTGCTTAGTCAAACACTTGACTAAGCTCCGGCTATAATATGATCAAGCTAATATGAGAAAAGGGATTTGTGTTGAAGCATCTACAAGAAGAGGCAGACCACATCATGTTTCTGAAGAAAGTTTAGGTTATTTAGTGTTTGCAATCTGCTACAGATCTTCTTCAACAGTCTTTAAGTGGAGAGTGTAATCTCTTTTGCCATCATGCGTGCAGCACCAGAATCAGACCCAGTGACCTGAAAAGGCTCAGGAACCTAATAAATAGGGCAGTGAATTCCTGCAATACAGTTATTTTGGATTTTCTATGCACTAAAAATGCCTTATTAGGATAGAAAAAAACATATTTTAACAACTTATTTTAAATTCTTTGTCGTAAAAGCAGACCAGTTCAGATTTACACAGAAATCTAAATCAACTAATCTTATTGTTCAAATATCTGTCATAACTACCATCATATTAATACATTGAACAGAAAAGGGTGTCTGACAACATGATCTGAAGGTAAACTGCCATCCTAAATTTATTTATGTTTTTAACGTCCAATTCATTTGTTTGGATCTCATCTAAAACATGTGAAATGTATTTTACATGAAAGCGTCTTTAAGCAAGACCGTCGCCAGAGCATTGCTTATGAAGAGCTCATTGATGTGCAAGTCTGGATGAAAGGAAAAATGGACTGGGAGGGGAACAAAGAATAGGAACAAAGTAGATGCATGAATGAGAGTAGTGCTGTAATGGGCTTGGTTTCAGTGCTCAGTAACAGCTGAAAAGCATAAACACACCACTTTAACCTACTTCACCAGCTTCAGCCACCAAAAACACATGAACATAACTTAAGTTTTGGACATCAATGAGAACAAATGTCCTGTTGCATTAGAAGTTTTTTCTGTTAAAAATTTATTTTAAATGTTGGATGCTTCTCTTCACCAAACCAGATTAAAGTGGACAAAATCCCTGAATGTGATTATAGTGAAAGCAAAGTAGTACACCATCTTTAGGGATGCATAAATAAGTTGTCCTTAAATGTTACTAAAGAAATTTGAATCCAATAGTAATATAAAATATGTTTTATGTTCCATTAAGCGATTATTCGATTACTAAATTAGGTGACCCTCATTTTAAAAAGCGATTCATCACGATTTTTCAAATTAACTGAAGTGCTTCAGAGAACTTGTTTATGTAACACAACTTCCCTCAACACCTAACATTTGTTGATTGGCTTTAATAGGAGTATTTGTCTTTTGACTGTGTGCACCACTTTGTCGTTAGCTTAGAGGACGTAAAACTCTACTGACATACTAACTTTATATATGAAAAGAAGAATGTAACATGTTAAGCCAGGTAACAGACTATCTTCTATGCAAGGACATTCATATTGACAAAACCAGTGTTGAACCTGGAAAAACCATTAAATCTCAAAAAAAGAAAGCTCAACTTATTGGCATTGTACGCTTCTTCCATAGAAAGAACAAAGTGAATTTATTGAGAAAGAGCCGAGAGGTAAATAGAACAAATTTTTACATGAAAGAACATATTACTAAAACGAAATGCAGATTTGCCCAAAAAAAAAATAGATCAACTCCAGACTACGTTAACACCTAATCTTGTAGATCACAAGCTCTTACTTATAAAACTATTAGCTTATGGCTTTAAAATCTCTTAACTGTGTAAGTGGTTTCCTGGTTGACAGAAACTCGTCCTCCACAATATATCAAGAAGGTATCAAGGAATCGAGGAATTTTATTTGTCATCACATCACATGTGGTACATGAGGTGGGACAAACTTCTAATCCCACGGTCCAGTTTACATCCTGATAGCAATTTTAAATAGCTACAAAATAAGAATAATATAATAAAATATAAAGAAATATAAGAGAATAGGATTTTGACTACACAGAATCTACAATATGGGACTGTAGCAGCATGGATGGTTAATAAAGTGACATTAAAGTGACATTTTAAAGTGTGGTATTAAAGTTAAAAGTGCCGGTTAAATGAGAAAGTTTTTTTTTTTTTTTCCGTTTGTAATTGTCCTTGCGGGTGTTTGAGAGTCTCACAGCTTCAGGAATGAAGCTGTTTCTCAGTCTGGTGGTTTTGCCCTTAATGCTCTGCAGCCTCCTGTCTGAGGGGAGCGGGACAAAAACTGAGTGTGCTGGGTGTGTGGGATCCTTCATGATGCCGGAGGCCCTCTTCCTGCATCTGGAGGTGTAAATGTCTGTGGTACTGGGGAGGCTGACTCCAACAGTTCTCTGTGCAGCCTTCACCACTCTCTGCAGAGCTTTCCTGTCTGCAGCAGAGCAGCTTCCATGCCACACGTTGATGCTGGAGCACAAGACGCTCTCCACCACACATCTGTAGAAGGTGGTGAGGACTGAGCTCCCGAGTCCAGCTCTTCTCAACCTCCTGAGGAAGTAGAGCCGCTGGTGCACCTTCCTGACCAGAATGGAAGGCACACCAGCGGCTCTACTTCCTCAGGAGGTTGAGAAGAGCTGGACTTGGGATCCTAACCAAACTACCCTGACTGACTCCTTTCAGTGTGGAAGTGATTCTACAGAGAGCTCCTACTAGCTATGCTCCTGTTGTGTAACAAGTTTAATAGATTTTGCTATAAATTGCTTTAGGAAATTATTAGGAATTATTAGGATCACCTTATGATCAAGAAAAAAAAAGGCAAAACAGCCATCAAGATTTGTACTGGAGGTTGATCCAAATGCATAGATGGAGCTGTTAAGTTGGTAATGAGTATTTATTGTAGATAATTCACAAAGTAATATGCAAGGTGCAGCTGAGAAGTGAGACCAGACAGGCAGGCTGAGACAGAGAGAAAATTGCACAGTACCATAGGAGGCTTAAACAGTGTGCACCCACCCAGAGGACCGCAGAGGAGGTCTGCTAAGGCGGCTAACACAAAGCTAACGTAGATGTAGCTTGTGTTTGCTTCCTTAAATGCGCATCAGTTTGCTGCCCTGTATGTGAGTCATAAGACAAATTGAAGGATGGATGCGGTCATCTACTTCTTTTAATGCTGTGCGATCGACCTGCAATCCTCTTGCAATGGACGGGTCGATCTCGATTGACTTATTGGGCACCCCTGATTTACAGTCACAGATTGAGGAGTCTGATTTTGAAGTCTTTATGAGGTATTTTTTTCATGACATCAAGAGCACAGCAGATTCTCTTAATATGTTGAAAAAAGGTTAAGCTCCTGTTATACAACAGTTAGTTCCGACCGAGTAATCTGATTGTACCAGAGACTTTCCATGAGTGCTGATATTCTCCGATAACAGCACTGGGACTGTTCAGGTGTATCACTCCGCTACACCAGAACTCTAACAGTTCATTTTAAATGATACAAAGTAGCTTGTGCGCAGAAAATGTTACCGTTCGTTGCCTGGCAACAGCGTTGTCGAGGAACTATTTGTGTTGGCGGAGCCAAAAGATCATCACATAAACAAATAAATCACAATCTTTTGTGGTGTAATATTGCTAACTAATAAAATGTGTTTGTAGAACTGTTGTATAAAAGCAATATCATCGTGGTGCTATATCGGTGAATATCGGCACCCGTGTGACTCGGTCGTAGGCACGAGGCCGCAGAGAATCACACCATTGCTTTAATGACTGTCATTATCTCTGGTCTTGCTCACTCTCAGGTATTTTCTTTAGAATGTCTTCCACAGGAGTGGAATCCCTTCCTGATTTAGGTAACGATACAATAGACAAAGCAGGATGGGAGCTGCAGCTGTAGGTGACGTCTTCTCATGGCACATACGCAGAATGTTTTGGTGCAGGGAATTGAGAGTGTAAGCCAATCCTGGCATCACTATCACTCTGTTGACTAAAGAGATACCATGTGACAAACCCTCTCCCCTCCAAAAACACAAACCCCCAAAAAATATCACTTGCTATTATCGGCCCAGTTTTACTTAACATCAGCCAGTACAAATGTTGATGCCGATATATCAACCTTCCCTAACTGAAGGTCAACTTTTAACAGCATTAACTTAATCTTAAAGTTTTTCATGTTTTAAAAAATTATTTATTTGTACATGTAGCAAACTACTTAAACAAATATGAAATTGGCTAATCTGAGTGGTTTTCGTTAGGTTTTCGTCAGCAATATATTTATAATAGCTGAGTTTATGCTGGTCAGGCATGATAACACCAAGATGGAGGATGAGATGAGACATCAGGTGATTACTTTTCTTTAAGAAAAAATGAAACATCTCTGTTCATGTTAATCCACCACAATAACACCTTAAGGGTTTTTCTTGTTGTGTGTGGCTCCAACATTATTAGAGAGTCCTTCACTCACAGCCTGTCCACAACAGTGAGGGACGTGC
>JAVLVB010000618.1:154721-157221 GCA_032876305.1 Orestias chungarensis | reverse complement strand
CCTGTGAACCGGACACTAATTTATTTTCGTTTGCATAGATTCTTATTCCCCAAAGTCACTTTCAGTTACATGGTGCGTCATGAACCTTTCTTTTAATGTGTCCTTACTTAGAATAACCTCTGGTTTGTCATACATCTTGTTGTTCCTCAAAGCCACTTTCACGTTGTAGCACTTGAACAGCATCATTAGCTTTGAACAATCAACTTTCAGAAGCTTGTCTGGCACCCTGACATAATTTGTGGCACCAGAGATTCCCACAGAATGAATATTAATAGTTCACAATCAATAAGTCATTGATAATCGGTCATTTCAGCACATTTTATGGGCACCAAGAGTGTTTGTAGGGCATGAAGTCAATTGTAGTATATGTCATATAGTGTTTATTAAATAATGACCAATACCAACATTATCCTTCATAATTAATTACAAACTAACTAACGGCTAATTTTTAATACCTATGACAAAATGATTGTCGAATATTAACATTGGGTTCCACAAAACAGTAGGAGCTGGTCAGACACCCTGTGGCACCTGCCAGTAGCTGCCACCGGAAGAGCCATCAGCTGCCACCGGAAGTGCCATCAGCTGCCACCGGAAGTGCCATCAGCTGCCACCGGAAGTGCTATTCGTAGCGGCCAAAGGCACAAATTAAGCTCAGCGCTGCTGTCGTTTCCATTCTTTGTTTCCTGTAAGACATACTTATTTAAAACGGCCACTGGTGGCACAGAAAGTCTTAGCCTAGTACACAGCTTGAGTCTTTAAGATGGTTTTATTGTGAAACAATTCAAACCGGAAGTTGAGCAATCCTCGGCGGAACCTCCGTGACCTGTCGCTGTGTGAGAGTGTGGGGGGCTTGTTTTGGGTTGACACCCATTCTACCGACTGAAGTAAGTAGTTCATGTCCAGCAGTTGCTGTTAACCAACGGTTCACCTGTGTTCAGGAAGTTATCTCTATCACTGCTCTGCTGTTTTAATGCGCCTCTTGCTTTCATGAGTTCATTTAGCTAAGTCAGAACCGATTTATGCTCACTGTGATTAAAACAGTCTGTGTGCTCCTTGTTCTTAGTCAGTGTTTGGTGATAATGTGCTACTGAGGAGCTAATGCTAAGTGCAGCTGCTTCGAGCTTTAACAATGAAAGTTATAGTAACGATGTAATAACCTTTTCGTTTCATTGTAATTGACAGCAAACATAAGCAACCCGTTCACTGTTCGGCATTGATCAGTATCATTTGTCCATGTTGTGGTGAATGTTGGCTGCCTCATCTCTGTACCTGCAGTTCTACTGAAAGGTATGCAGACAATTCAACTCTGACACAGATCAACGCTTATTTCCAGGAAATCACATGAAGCAGAGGCTGATTTCTAGATCGCCATTCCCAGTCTCACTGCGTTAACTTGGAACAGTAGGATGACTTGTCTTATATCCAAAGATTCTGGTAAAGAAGTGCTGTTATGTAAGGTTTTGTATGACGTTGAATGAGAGTTCATTGGCCACTTGTTCAGCGTATGTGTGCTCTGCAGTGTTGGCTAATCCTTTTACGCACTGTGAGGAAGTTCACACACTAGATCTGTAGATTAACCACCCAGCCTCTGCTCTCTCTCTATTAAACTGGTGTGCATCTGTATTAATGAACTCTTGGGTTCATACAATGTTAACAATGGGTTTCTAAATGTTTCTCTTCATTTAGATATTGACACACACAAACAAGAGGATGTCGGCTGCAGAAAACAATCCTTTCCAACATATAGTGGAGCCTCTTAGCCCCGACGTACCAAGTCAGAAGTTTTTCAATCTTTCTAAGCTCCAAGATCCCAGATACGGTAACGTCAAATTAAACCCTGGCAACATCCTGTTCTATTTCGTAGATACTCTGGGTTGTTTTTACTGCTGACTTTTTTATCATCTGCTCAGAGAGGCTGCCGTACTCCATCCGGGTCCTGTTGGAATCTGCCATCAGAAACTGTGACGAGTTTCTAGTTAAGAGCTCAGATGTGGAAAACATCCTGAACTGGCAGCAAACCCAGACCCAAAGCGTGGAGGTACCATTCAGGCCGGCCCGTGTCATCCTCCAAGACTTCACGTAGGTGTAGTCTGCATTGCTACTGTTTGGTTTTATTCACATGTTGTAGCTCTTTTGGTAACAAGCTTTCCTGGGTAAGGAGGAAATGATCAAGAATCAGTTTATTTATATAGCGCCAATTTACAACAGGTGTCGTCTCAAGGCACTTCACAGAAAATCAATTAAAATCAAAGATACATCAAAACAAATCAATTTGAAAAGTTTCCAATCTAAGGAACCCCAGCAGATTCATGGAGTCATTGCCTTGCATCATTCACTCCTCTGGAATCAGCAGACAGAAACAATGGCTTGTGTTGTCGTTGACTTTACAGCAATCCCTCATACTGAGCATGCATGTAGCGACAGTGGAGAGGAAAAACTCCCCTTTAACAGGAAGAAACCTCCAGCAGAACCAGGCTCAGTACAAGCAGCCATCTGC
>JAVLVB010000618.1:136871-154621 GCA_032876305.1 Orestias chungarensis | reverse complement strand
CCAGCAGATTCATGGAGTCATTGCCTTGCATCATTCACTCCTCTGGAATCAGCAGACAGAAACAATGGCTTGTGTTGTCGTTGACTTTACAGCAATCCCTCATACTGAGCATGCATGTAGCGACAGTGGAGAGGAAAAACTCCCCTTTAACAGGAAGAAACCTCCAGCAGAACCAGGCTCAGTACAAGCAGCCATCTGCAAAGACCGACTGGGGGTTTGAAGAGACAGAAAGCTAAATTAGAAGCACAGGATACTGAAATAAAGAGTTTATAGCAGCAGTTGTAGAACGTCACTGGAAGCATCTCAGCCCATGTTCTCCTCCAAGAAGCTGTCTCAGCTAACAGAACGCCAGCCCAAGTGTGGCTACTATGGAGAGAAGAACACTAAGAGAAAACAAAAGGTTAACAAGGTTGATGATGTGACAAGATGTTTGCTATATTGACATGTGGAAAGAGGCAGCTGGAATTGAACCTTTAACCCACTGAAGTTGCAACAAATATTCGTAGGGGGCATATGTATATATTTAAACGTTTATATTGAATTTATGTTTTGTGGAGATTATAGACAATCCACAATAATTTCTAACTCACTGATATTTGTTTGAAATCAATGAGCCCTGGATAAACCCAAACCCTCTAATGCATAAAATTATTCTGGCATTCAAGCTTATGATATTTTCATAGAAACATCTGAACACAGATGTTTGTAGTGAAACAAATCCTTCAAGCTACAGTTAAAACTTTAGTTTAGAGTAATCTTTTTGTTGTGCAAACATATTTGTTCTGACAGGAAGTTGTACTTTTCCCGTGAAGCTGGACAGCACTGAATGGATTAACTGGTTCTGTTAACACAATGTTGAATGTTTTCTACGTAAGATGAACTGGGAGATCCCAGAGGCCGCAGGATGTTTATTACAAATTACTAATCAGACTTCTGGTTAATGATACTGTGACTGTGTCTCTTCTACAAGCATTAGGGTGTATCTAAAATATGACTGAGTTAGTGGGAGCCAATATGGAGTTTCAGGCACATTACTGCAGTGAATGCACTGCAGTAATGTGCGACGTTTGAGTACTTAGTAGTTACATGAAACAAACACTAGATGGAGCACCACAGCCAATTATCATTACCCTATTTCTAAACCAAGTTTACAAACCAACCTTGTTTTTTTATGATGTGACTGTTACTGGCTTCAGAAAAAAACCAGCGTTCGCTGTTTAGCCTTGGTGAGCACTGCCACCTAATAAACAGCCTGCAGCAAATATATGCTAAGTCTCCATGCTGTAGTTTGCAGCTGTAGAAAACTACACTTATGACTCACAAACTTGTTGTGTTTTTGCAATTTTATGACCTCTGCTAAAATATTTACAGTGTTTTTTCTTTTTAATGTTCATTCCATTTATTCTGTCCAACACTCACATCATGTTGAGCATCTCAACTCTGTGTGAATGGGCCTTCTTCACCACAAAGCTCTAATTAAGCAGTAAAATCTTTAGATGATTTTTTTTTGTTTTTTACATCAGACTGGAATTTAAGTTCAGAAAACTTTTAAAGATAAAATGAATAAATAACATTTCGTACAATAACTTCCTCAGTGCTTTCAAAAATTATGGTCTTGATTGAAAGAATGCGGATCCATCCATTCATTCATGAGCGTCCACAACAACTCTTTGAACACACTTGGATGATTTGAGCTACAATAGCAAATAATTTCTATATGAGATTAATAACGGATTTTTTTCAATTACCTCAGTTGAAAAAAACTAATATGAATGTAAACATTTGTGCTATAGTAACAAGAGTGTCTTTATTTAAAATAGCATTTTGACTATCTAGCTGCCATTGTTAAATGGTGTACATATATTGTCCAGTCGCATTCATGTGAGCTGATCGTGTCATTTTCTTGTTGTGTGTTCAACCCTAGCTTGTTCTTTTGGTCTTCAAACATTTCTCGAACTCAACATTTTAATAAAGGTTTTTTCGTCACAATTACAACAAAAAAACTGAGTGTTTGGAATTTAACCTGTTTTATATTTTAGTTGTTCAAAAAAAAGTTTAAGCTGTATTTAAATACACTAGAAACTACTGATGAGGCCCGAAATCTGGGTGTGCTGATTCACTCAGACCTGAACATCCAAAGACAACTACGATTACAAAGTCGGCTTTTTATCAGCTGGAGAACATCATATGGATTAAAGGAACAAAACTTTTCACAAGTCTGAATAAAAGTTAAACAGACAGAAGCAGCTGATCCAGAACGCTGCTAATGGCTTCCTCACTAAAACTATGAGATTAAATCACATCACCCCAGTTTTGACTTCCTAGCTCCCTGAAACTTGGATAAATAGTCTTTAAAATAATTTTGGTTGTTTATTATTAGCGACACAAAAAAATGAAAGATCTGTAATCCTATCAACCTTCCATACCGATCGTGTCTTCTGGTTTTAGTTTACTCTGGCTGCCGAGATCCAAACAGAGAAGCAGTGTTTAGATTTTATTTTCTTGGACAAATCTTCCAGAAAACTGCTGAAATGCTAAATTCCTTTAAATTTAATCTAAAACCAATTTATTTAAAGCTTACTTTCATTACCTTCAACGTGGATTCTTTCTAGTCTTCGTCACATTTTTTTTATTACTTCTACTTGCCACTGTAATGTAGTGTTTCTGGGTAGTTGAGCACTTTGCACTGCCTTGTTGTTTAAATGCAGTGCACTAATAAACTTCAATCCACAGTGTGTTGCTTTGACTTGTGCTGTCTTGTTGCAGCGGTGTTCCTGCTGTGGTGGACTTTGCCGCCATGCGGGATGCTGTGATGAAGTTAGGCGGCGACCCAGAAAAGATTAATCCAGTTTGTCCTGCTGACCTTGTCATCGACCATTCCATCCAAGTGGATTTTAACAGAAAGTAAGGCTATCATCATTCTATTGATCCTGTTTTTCTACAGCCACTTGATCAAAGGAGGTTTGTTCTGGTTAACCTTAAGAATGTGTCTTGACTCTTGATTTGCTTATTCCTCCAGGTCTGACAGTCTTCAGAAAAACCAGGATTTAGAATTTGACCGCAATAGAGAGAGATTCCAGTTTTTGAAGGTGTAAATTAAGAATGTTCTGTATGTCCACGCTGATGTTAAATACTAGTATAGTAACTCAATATTTATGTTTTCTCAGTGGGGCTCCAAGGCCTTCAAGAACATGCGGATCATTCCTCCTGGTTCTGGAATTGTTCACCAGGTCAACCTGGAGTATTTGGCACGTGTGGTGTTCAGTCATGAGGGCTTCTTCTACCCAGACAGTCTGGTGGGCACAGACTCCCACACCACCATGATTGATGGCCTGGGTGTTCTAGGCTGGGGTGAGACAGTAACACCCAAAACTTGTGCTGATCTCGATCTTGCCTGTTCTTACACTCCACAGTCTCTGTAACAAGTAAACCCCTTTTACTCTGTTTATGATTGTATGAATATTCCAACCCCTTTCAGTCAGTATCTGGCAGATGCTCCTCTGGCCGTATCCCAGCAGGAAGTCTGTGTGGGTAGGGCACCAGAGTGGTGGCAAACGTTACAGAGACTGGACAATCCTCGGTTGAGTGGAGACTCATAGTCATAGGTGGACCTGCGTCTCCAGGGCGGATTTCTTGCAGGTTTTACATGTGTTTTAAATCCTGCTCCAGGATGCCTGACTTAAAACAGCCAGTCCCCACCCAGCTCTGCAGGACGCTAAAATGAGCACCTTATGTGATCCAGGAATGTTGAAGCAGGGAGACGTGCAGGACCGTTGGGAGCCAGAGTAGCTCACTCACACCTTACAGTCAGGTTTAAAGTTCCAGAAAAGAAACCCTGGAGGCACATTATGTTCAGACATTTATTATCGTTTAAGTCAGGGGTGCCCAATACGTCAATGTACATCGACCGGGAGGTGTGCTGGTCGATCGCATGGCTTTAAAGGAAGTAATAGTAGCTGGTAAGGTCACCAAGTTACAGTATCTGCTTTGATCAGGCAGGCTAAAATCTATTTTAATTTGTATCTCATGACAAAGGTAATAGGCTAAACATGTGCTTTTACAGTGTATCCTACAAGAAGCACATAAGGTGTTGAATTTAAATAGAATACTATGTAGAATACTACTACCACTTGAATGCTGCAAGTCAAGGACTCGATGCAATCTGCTGGGGTTCCTTAGATTTGAAACTTTTTTAAATTGATTTGTTATGATGTATCTTTGATTTTAATTGATTTTCTGTTAAGTGCCTTGAGACGACATCTGTTGTAAATTGGCGCTATATAAATAAACTGATTCTTGATTCTATGTAGTACTTTAGTCTCCCAATGTTTCGACCTTTAGTTTTGCTTGAGCCACATTTTGGCTCCAGCCTATTGTAACAGTATAAATTGAACACGGTTGGAATCTATAGTGGGATAAAACCATTTTAACAGAAATAACCAACATGATCCGTTTCATTGTTCACAGTAAATGTATTTTTGAACACATCACTGCCTTTTCTGCTTGATGTTAATAATCTTCCAAAGATTTTTGGGCTGAATGTTTGAAGCCGGATATTCAAATGCATCTGGATGGTTACATGTTGAACTCCAGCCATCCTTTGTTGCTCAGGCGTCGGTGGCATCGAAGCAGAGGCCGTGATGCTTGGACAGCCGATCAGCATGGTGCTGCCCGAGGTGGTGGGGTACAAACTGTACGGGACCCCGGACAAGTTCATCACTTCCACTGACATCGTCCTCACTGTAACAAAAGTAATCACTGAGCTATGCTGAAATGAAAACAAAATGGTATCTTGTTATGTCCATCCCTGAAATCTTATCCTCTGCTTCTTGGACCTTCAGCACCTCCGTCAGGTGGGTGTGGTGGGGAAGTTTGTGGAGTTTTTCGGCCCGGGTGTGGCCCAGCTGTCCATTGCTGACAGAGCTACCATTGCTAATATGTGTCCTGAGTATGGAGCCACAGCGGCTTTCTTCCCCGTGGACAACATTAGCATAAACTACCTGGAGCAAACGGGTGAGTGGGACCAGGTAGTTTATGCTAATGTTGTCAGTCAGATTAAAAGATAGAGGAAATATGACTTGCAGCTTGTAGCTTAAGCTGCTGACATTGTGCTGTAAAGTGATGGCAGTGTCTTCTTTCAGGACGAGAACCAGAAACGCTGGCCTACATCACCAAGTACCTGAAGGCAGTAGCAATGTTCAGAGACTACAATAATGTTGTGCAGGATCCAAATTTCACGCAGGTCAGTCAACATTAACAACTTAGATTGCTCTATTTGTTTCAATTAAAAAATGAATGCATGTTTTTAAATGTACGTTTTATAGGGGACAAGACCGACTGACGTGTTTCTTTCTTTTTAAGGTGGTAGAGTTAGACCTGGACACAGTGGTTCCCTGCTGCAGCGGCCCCAAAAGGCCACAGGACAGGATTTCCGTGTCTGAAATGAAACTAGACTTCGACTCCTGCCTTGGAGCAAAGGTTGGTTCCAGTATGACCACAGTTTTCATACTTTGGTGTTGAAATTAGGTTAAAAGTTTGCAAATAAGTGAAATAAGAATCACTTTGAAAACCCCTTATAAAAGTTAAAAAAGCGACAGAAGTAAATCATCGCTATTGTAATTTTTCTTCTCACTTGTTTAACCAAGTTTTTTTGAATAAATGTTTTATGTGTTAAGATTTTAAGTTTGTATAACTTAGAATTTTTAAATGATTGTACATCACCTAATAATCCACCCATTAAATCATCCTACTTGATTACGATCTTAGCAAGGATTCAAGGGTTTCCAGGTGGGCCCTGAACGCCAAAGTACTGCGGTCCCCTTCCAGTTCAGTGGGAAGGAGTACACCCTGAGCCACGGCTCGGTGGTCATTGCTGCTATCACCAGCTGCACTAACACCAGCAACCCATCCGTCATGCTTGGAGCAGGTGGCTGTGCTTATTTTAATTTTAGTTCATTTGATTATAGGTCATTTCATGGCTTTCATGCTAATTTCTTCCTGATCAATAATGTATGATAACATCTGTTGTTCCAGGACTGCTTGCTAAGAAAGCAGTAGAGTGTGGTCTGAGTGTGAAGCCGTATATAAAGACCAGCTTGTCCCCTGGCAGTGGAGTGGTGACCTACTACCTGAAAGAGAGCGGTGTTATGGACTATCTCTCTCACTTAGGGTAAGCTACTCCGCTTCTGAGTTGAAAGAGTCAGTTTTAGATGTACCCGTTTATGTCTGTCGTTTTCGGACAGAGACGTATTCTTTACACATTCTAAATTACTTTAAATTAATATATTACATTAAAGACAAAAAAATTTTCACAACGGACTTTATGAGTGATGTAGTAAAATGTGTGTATTTTTCTAGAACAACATGCTCTGCTGTAACAGTTGTTTTTGTATCTCATTAGCTTTGAGGTCGTTGGCTATGGTTGCATGACTTGTATTGGAAACAGTGGTCCACTACCAGAGCCAGTGGTGGAGGCCATAACTCAGGTACTTATTTTCTTTGTTGTCCTTTCGGAAGGGATATTGATCTCTGTTCAGTTTTTGAAATTTCACTTTGTGTGTTGCAAAGTTTACCCACAATCCTTTTAGTAGAGGTTTTTTTATCAGTTATTTTTTAATTGGGGACTACCAGGGGGGCACCAGGGGTCTAAGAACGCTGGCTAGAATATTAAAAAATAAATAAAATAATTGTACAGAAACAGGCCCCAAACACCAGAATAATTGAGGCTCAGATCTACCACACCAGACAAGACCCAAGGTGTAAGTTGTCCAAGGAGGCCCCTGAGACAGTCCAGCACATAACGCCAGGGGGCAAGATGCAGACTGGGAAAGCATACATCAAACGGCATAACCAACTTGGCAGAATATGGACAGGAAACCCCTCAAAGTGGGAAATGCCTCCAAAGGTGGTGGAGAATGACCGTGCAAAGATTCTACGGTACCTCCAGATCCAGACAGACAAAATGATACTGGGGAACCAACCAATTCTAGTTATGGATAAAAATCAGAGAAAAGCCGTTGTGGTGGATGTAGCAATACCAAGTGACAGTGCCGAACTGGGAGATTTAGTCAGGCCAGAAGTCAGGTGTCATGTAACCAGTCCACCCTGGCCTTCCCCACACATGCAGGTTCACACCCACCCCTAAACGCATTTGTCCGCACGCTAGAGATGAAACAATTAATTGATGATTAAAACCCATTATTAAAATAGTTGACCACCAATTTAGTCATCAACTAGTTGCTTTATAATTACTGTAAGCTGTCTATTTTTAACTCAATCTGTTATATCTGCGATCAATAGTTGGCAGTAATGAGCTACCTAACGCTGTGATCTATCAGTGGAGCAGTAGAAGGAGGCATCGGCCAGTCATTGTTGTTTTGCATGCGCATGGCTCACATTTCTGTATTTATGCCTAAAAATGACCAAATATTTTATACTCTTCAGGACATTTAGTTCTTTTAAACAAAGTTAAATAAATGTTAATTTTATTCTTACTGAAAATCTGTTTATAATAGCTTATATGGAAAAGCAAATGGTAAATAAAGTTAAAAACAAAAAGCAATTCATCGATTAATTGTAAAAATAATCCACAAAAATAATCCACAAAAATAATCGATTATATAAATGATAGTTAGTTGCAGCCCTTATCGCTCCCACACACACATACACACACTTATAGAAAATGCCAAATGACAGGCATCCTATAGGACCTACTGCTATCTCTAAGGTTGGCATATACAGTAACTTTATCGCCATATTTGCGATAGTACTAAGACAATGACGATTTTACATAATAAGTAATGCCAAGGTTAAAGCTATACATAGTCATAAAAGTATAAACTTCCTTGCCAGCACATTATCCTATTGGGGAATACTAATGAATCCCAACCTTCAGTAAATCTAAGGTCTGAATACGCAAACGTTCATTTTGGAGCTAGGATACATAACAGCACGTCAGCACAGCACAGCATTGGTCAGGGCTGTTTAGAGCAGCATAGTTTCCCCTGATGAGTTATAGAAGCGCCTCGTCGCATCTTCAGGTTGCAAGAGGGAAGCATTACAGATTAGTCAGTGGTCCAGATTGGACATACCAGTGTTATCTAGAGGGGTCTATTAAGAGGAAAGACCTACCTGATCTCAAATTGAGTAGTAGTTGTTATTAAACTGTGCTAGGCTTGGAAAGTCATTTCAAAACACCATGTTGGAGCAACAGCTTGTTCATATAGTTACTGGTTCTTACTGGGCCACCTTGTGTCAAGGAGCAATGATCAATTTTATAGTTGTATCATCGAAGCTGCAGCTCTATACCCTAAAAACTAGTTTAGAGAAGGACAGAGCTGCTAACTAATTACCACCAGTGTTTTATGTCAACTATATTAAGTTTAGTTTTAGTCTGTTCAAAGATCTGCCTTGTCACTAATGTAATACTTTTAGTCCAGTTTTAGTTGACAAAACCCAAACGCTTTTAAAACGCTTAGGTTTTACAAAACAGGATGTTTAGAGCAGTCACTTCTGCTGTGTCTGTTTCTGGACAGCCTGCCACGCTGCTGTGATAGAGATGTATACTACTCATGTCTGTTGCAGCAGCGCTCTTGATCGGGTGGTGGTGGTGGGGGAATCCACCTTTGTTTTTGCAGCTCATGTTAAGACATGAGCATTTTACAGCCTTGTCTTTGTGAAACACAGACATCTCTATTCCAGATACTTAGGCTGGGTCCTAAATAAATCAGTTCAATCATTTAGAAATGTTATTTAGCATTACGAACGTCATTCGTAAATTATTTAATTTTATCAAAAGATTAAATACCCACACAAAGAGTTTGAAGTTTGTCATTTATCGTGTTGAAAAAATTTGGTTACAATTATCCCGGACAATTTTCCCATCGTCTTCTTTAGTTTCTGTTTATGCATTTAGCAGATGCTATTATCCAAAGCGACTTACAAAGTAGACACAACGTCACACTCATCTTCAATCTGACCGTAAACTATCTAGAGAAAATACCCAAGTCAGACTCAGTGGTGACAACAAAGAGACAGAGGGAAGTTTGTAGATCTAATATTTCATGTTCTTCATACTGTGGCATTCTAACATTGTTTTGTGCTTTAGGGTGATCTGGTTGCTGCGGGGGTTCTGTCAGGGAATAGAAACTTTGAAGGACGAGTCCACCCAAACACTAGAGCCAACTATCTCGCGTCTCCACCTCTCGTCATAGCGTATGCAATAGCTGGCACAGTAAGGATAGACTTCGAGAAAGAACCTCTTGGTAAGTTGTGATATTACATAGCATTGAAACAACATGTTAGTTACTTAAACGTAACTTTTCGGGCAACCTAAAGGCATGTCCTGTCTGTAGCTCAGATATGGTGTCTTTTTTCTGTAGGTGTTTAGATCAGTTTCAGGATAGAACAGTAGTATAGTCTCTAAACATACTTCAGCATCCAGTCTTGTTTCTTCCTCATCAGAAAACAGTTTTGGAAAACAACAACATTAAAGGTATCTTTGTCCAAAATGTAACTTTAAAGTTAACTTCAGCATAATGCGATGATCCTTGTGTTTAATATCAACATTAACTCAAACAATAAAACACAATCCTGCAGGTCTGAAAATGCCAGGTTTCAGTACACATGGGTTAAACATTCAAATGGCTCAAAGCTGTTTATGAAATGGACTTTAAGCCAAAAGCGATTTATCTGCCTGTCAGTAAATTTAGTACAAAGTACCACAAGAAGGATCAGTTAGTATTTATCAGAGGTTGTTCTTGATAACACAACCAGGTGGTCCCAGGAGGCTGGTTGATGTAATGAACACAAGCTTTCAAGTATTTTACTATTTTATTAGCCATACACTCCTTTACTGTTAATCACAGCTGGTCTTTTATTTGTAACAACATTTCTAACAAAACCTTTACTTGTCAAGACCCTGGACCTGAAAGACACGTTAACTTCATAGTTAGTACGGTTTGGTTCATTTAAACGTTAAAGTTTTATAATAAAAGATCCTAGGATATAAATGAATTATTCTTGTGACTTTTCCAAATTCAAGATTTACCAAATATACAGTTAAATATTGTCTTTTTTTCATCTGACATCAGAGATTATTACATTCATAAATTAATAGCTTCCTTGCTCTTCTCTAATGCAGCCATTAACTCAGACGGCAAACAGATCTTTCTAAGAGACATCTGGCCCACCCGGGATGAGATCCAGGAAGTAGAGAGAAAATTTGTCATCCCATCAATGTTCAAACATGTTTATGAGAAGATTGAGGTGCTATGAATTAAATTTATTGTAAATCGATCCAAAATAAATAAAAACCTTTTAAGGATCTCAATGTATTTATTAAATTTTTATTGCAGCAAGTGAATGAACGTTGGAACTCTCTGGTGGCTCCTTCTGATGATCTCTACTCTTGGGATGAGAAATCAACCTACATCAAGTCACCACCATTTTTTGATAGTTTGGTAAGGAAGCTTAATAATACACGCTTTTACAGGAGTGATGTTGGAAGCAGCATTCAGTCCAATTTATACTGCAGAACGTCAAAGCAATGTGTTTGTTTCTCCGAGGCTGCAACAACAAAGTTCTCTGTTGCCAGATTTCATAATTCACAAGAATTTAAGAACATAACTCCTATCACAAGGGTCGCCTACTATAGCATGCCCAGAATATATGTGGTGAACAATAGGCATAAACTCTAAAAGAGAACAATTTTGTTCTTGAGGGTCATGGTAACTTTTGAAGGAGAACTCGTTAACAGGACAATATTTGTTTATTACCTTAGAAATCTAATATTACTGGATGATTTGTATGTTTGAATGTTTGCAAATGCTCTCCCCATCCAGTCTGACTTAGCTAAAAACTATTTTGTTACCAATGAGTAAAATGTTCAGTTGTACATATACGGAGCTGTAGAGACACTCCCCACCTCTGGAATTTGACAGACTATAAAACTTTTCAAGGGGTATTAAATATTGTTTTTTTAATACTCTTATGTGTTCACAATATATTCAAGAAAAACCAGCAGAACACTAGCCTGATATACCTGATACAACTGAGGTCCAGCCTGTTGTTGCAATATATCACCTGCTTGCAGTGAGTGTGTTAAGTAATTGTTGTAAACAGACAGCTGGATCTGGAAGGTCCATTCACTGGTTCTTCAGTATTCCAGGGTTCCATAACAGCCATGACTGAAGAGAGAAAAGATTAGTTTTTAAAAGTAATTAAAGAGGTTGAAGACTTTTTGTAGGCGCTGTACCTGCTATGCATATCGCTTTATATGACAAATCTTGAACTGCAGCAGGTTGGTATTCGATTCTGCAGTAATCAGACCTGAACAGTTTTCTATACTGATCTGTTTTATCTCTTAGCTGAACAACAGCTTTCACAAGGAACACTGGAGGGCTGGCATAAAAACCTGACTAAACTATTCACTGCTCTGATGCCATATGAACCTGGTGGCACTGTGTGGTCTCATACCCCTTCTGTTCCTCTTGATTCAGACCATGAAGCTGCTGGCTCCTGAGTCTATAAAAGACGCCTATGTGTTGCTGAAACTGGGTGATTCTGTTACGACAGACCACATCTCACCTGCTGGGAACATTGCCAGAAACAGCACCGCAGCGCGCTATCTCACTGAGAGAGGGTGAGTTATCTGCAAATGCTTATATTTATGCTTCTTGGAATACAAAAAAAAGTAATCTTTGCTTTTCACGAAAGCTGATTGTAGTTTGTGCTCAACTCTGTTTCTGACAGTCTGGCCCATCGAGAATACAACTCGTATGGCTCTCGCCGAGGCAACGACGCAGTCATGGCCAGGGGGACATTTGCCAACATCCGCCTCTTTAACAAATTCCTCAATAAACAGGCACCCCAGACCATTTACCTTCCCACTGGAGAGACGGTCTGAATTCAATAAAGAAAATGATAATAAATTTAATTGAGTCATCTTTGAAACACCAATGCTAGTTTGGCTGCGTGGCTGTTGAAGAAACATATGGCTCCTTTTGTTTTCCAGCTTGATGTGTTTGACGCTGCAGAGAGATACAAGCAGTCTGGTGTCCCCCTGCTGGTTCTGGCTGGGAAGGAGTATGGATCAGGGAGCTCAAGAGATTGGGCAGCAAAAGGCCCATTTCTGTTGGTAAGCTACATATAGCCTTGAGACGACACCTGTTGTAAATTGGCGCTATATAAATAAACTGATTCTTGATTCTTGATATAGCACGCTTTCCTCTTTAAAAACATGTACATGTGTAGATAAAATGACACTCCCAGCTCTGATCAAAAATATAAATACTGGAAAAATGTGGCATCTTGACGTGGTTCTTAAACAACAGGCTTACAACCCTAGTTCTACTGTGCCACAGGTTTTCGGTGCATCCCTGCTCCACCACACCTGAATCACATTATAGGATCTCTTCATGCCAGAAAACAGAAGCCAGGATAGGTCTAAAACCTTCTATTGGGCTTAATCACAATGCAATAATGGAACATAGTGACACTTTTAACAAATATGTGACAAAAAATGCAGTTTAAGAAAAGTTACCTTATGCAGCTTTAAGATCTCACCTTAGCAAGTAAGTCAGGTTTAGGTCTGGACTTTGACTCGGCCACCTTCATTTTGTCTTTACGATTAGGATCATGACGCGCCTGCTGTTGTATCATCATACATTCACTATTACTGGTGAACAGTAATAGTTGCCTCTGGGATCAATAAAAGAATCAAGAATCAGTTTATTTATATTGCGCAAATTTACAACAGATGTCGTCTCAAGGCACTTTACAATAAAATCAATTAAAATCAAAGATACATCAAAGTTTCCAATCTCAGGAACCCCAGCAGATTCATGGAGTCATTGACTTGCAGCATTCACTCCTCTGGAATCAGCAGACAGAAACAATGGCTTGTGTTGTCGTTGACTTTACAGCAATCCCTCATACTGAGCATGCATGTAGCGACAGTGGAGAGGAAAACCTCCCCTTTAACAGGAAGAAACCTCCAGCAGTACCTGGCTTAGTACAAGCAGCCATCTGCCACGAGCGACTGGAGGTTTGAATAGACAGAAAACGAAATTAGAAGCACAGGATACTGAAATAATAGAGTTTATAGCAGCAATACTGATGTCTTTCTTTCCTAGTATGAAAACTTTAACTCAATGATTAGACTTGTTTAGTTATTTCGATTTTTGTTGGAACTCAACCAAGTCCGAGTAACTAGAACACCTATATATATTTTTTGTGCCAATTAGTCACTCAATAATAATAATAGTTCAGTCATGACCCACGTTCCTTAGACAACCACTTGACTACAGATGCTCCAGTATGTTACTGACATATCTGAATCAGATCTTTCATCATCTAATCGTGTACTAAAAAATATTTTGATATTGACTAAATCCATCAAAACCTTCTCAACTTCCACTCTATAGATGCATCTACAAATAGCACGTGCAAAATCAGATAAAGAGTAAAAAGCATCTGCTCTTTATCTTAAATGGGAGGTTTCCTATACTTGGTAACATGTTTTTCTGGATTGTTCAATGTAAAAATAATCATATATATTTATAATATTCCGTCAGGGCAGCACGTAATTGGACATAAAGTGACATTGTGATTTTTCTACAAATATTATTTGAATATCGCCTTAGGCTTACTTCACTCCGTCCATCTTACTGGCAACTGATTTTACATATTTTTGGGAATATTATATTGAGCAACGTCACTAGCGTCAAGTGTTAGCAACTGCTTCAATAAAACTCTGTCCAACTGGTTTAATATTATTTTGAATGAATAATGCAGCACTTAATATGTTAGCCAAAAATGATTGCAATCCAAAAAGTCCCTTGTGATGTTGCAATACTGCATACTGATATTGTGATAAAGTATTCGCAGTATATTGTGCAGCAGCCCTAATTTCAGCCTGGATGTTGACAATAAAACAAACATGTTTTTGCCCCCCCTGTATTTTCATAGGTCGTTTTCAGAGACCAGCTGGTTGGTGTTCTCCTCTGCTGAACTTGATCTGAATGCTTGCTTCTCTCTGTAGGGGATTAAAGCAGTGCTAGCAGAGAGTTATGAGAGAATCCATCGCAGTAACCTGGTGGGAATGGGGGTGATTCCTCTGGAGTATCTTCCAGGAGACACTGCTGACACCCTGGGGCTGACGGGCCGAGAGCGTTACACCATCATCATCCCCGAGCAGCTCACCCCGCACATGATTGTTGATGTGAAGGTAAGTGAAGAATACTTTCATCGTGTAGACGTAGCTTTGAATGTGACGCCTGATTATCTCTGCTGCTGCTTCCCCAGCTGGACACAGGCAAGGCATTCAAAGTGCGCATGAGATTCGACACGGATGTGGAGCTGACTTACTTCCACCACGGAGGAATTCTCAACTACATGATTCGCAAGATGTCCGAAAACTGATCTGTTGGATTATTCTCTTGCTAATGTAAACATGAATAATCATTTGTGTAAATGCACTTATCAGTTGACCAGAGATCGAATCAGACAATTTTTATTGATTGATTCATTAGTGACCAGCAGGCCAAACACAAAAAAACTCCAAATTTAGATTTATCACAGCATCAAAACAAAACTCACACATTCTTAAAATATGTGAGGGTACCAAAACATACTGGGCACTTCGTTTTGTGTTTAATGCAGATTTATCTTGTATTTCCATCATGTTTATTTTCTATTTTATGAAAAAGCATTTAAAACAGAAAAAAATAAATAAATTGGCTCTTAAAAGACTGATCAGTGCATCAACACTAAATTCCACTGCTACTCATGATCTCCCACTGCATTAATCTCATGTCTAATATTACTTTGATGCTGACTCAGTCGCTAACAGAGTAACCTGAGCATAAACAAGGGATTGTTTGGTTTACCTCAACTTTATAACATTTTCTAAACACTATCGCTTATAGTTGGAACTGAAAGACGACTGAATGACACACATCTAAATTAAGCTTTAATATTGAACGGTTGATCTGTAACCGTCCTGTTGGTGGCAGTGACGCACCGATTAAGAACATAGAAAGCAGTCTCCAGGGTAGAGGTATGTGTGCGGTGTGCCAGGGCGTTTTTTCTTCTGAAGAATGAGATCTGAAAGGCCGGATGATGGATGTTCCACTCCATGAGGATGGATGTTACTGGGAACCAAATTCAAGCTGTTCACCTGAACCTGTTCTATTTTTACATGGTTTTACTATTTATGTGGGTTTAAAACTTGGTCTGGACCAAACTGCACATTCAAAAGCTGAACGGGGCCACGTTTGGTTGTAACTAACAGACAGAATCGCAATGCTGGACCCATAGCTGCCTGCCAGACATTCCACATTGTATTAGAAACCTGCTTTTCTGTATTTATGTCAATGACCGCCTTAATCACTTACTGATTCTTTGCTGTAAAGTTATAAAATTGTTGTTTCTATGGTTACATCATAGTAATTTAACTGAAGGACTCCAGATAAAAATAAAAACTAAAGTGATTCATTTCTTTCTTTCAAAGCTTATATGTGTTTTTATCGGGGAATGAAATCACCTTCAGGATCCCTTTTATGTCACCATCAAACAAAAATCCATTTATAGGATGTTGCTGGAATATTTTCTTTGTTCCTCTAAGCTGCCTAAAATATTCGTTAACCCTTTCATCTGCTCTAAAAATAGTTTCCCTGCTGATTGCATCCTGTTCACAGTGATTAAGAGCTGCTCACTCCTTTAAACTGAATCAGAAAGCTGCTCTGCAGAAACGTGACATGAAAACAGGAAATGAGGCCTTTGCGGGTTCCTGTGTTAACGCTGATGCTGCTTCCTGTTACCCAGACGAGTCTGGAGAAGAGTCGGCTCCAGTATTTGGGTGAAGACACGAAAGAATAAATCTGTATTTGTTTTGATACCTCAGGAATTGATGACATGTCCTTGGTCCTCATGAATGTTGGCAGCCATGTTTAGAACCAACATGACCCAGACGATGAACTGAGAATCCAAGATGCAGTTTAGTTTATTGTGTTAATGCAGCATAATTAGTTGCACAGCTCTGGTTCTGCTGCTCCCAGAAGGTTGGGGCCCCATGAATTTAAAGAATTACCACGGCCTGCCTGTACTAGCAAAAGTATGCAAATAATTTTTTAATGGCCTCATAAAGCTGTTTCTTTCTAAGCCAGGCTATGGTACAAAGAAAACACCAGAGCTGGCTACAAATGATACCATCAACTGATAATGAGCAGTCCGTGACTGCTTCAATAAGATTCAATGAAGTTCTTTACAAATGATCTGCATCTAACTGTTCCAGGCTCAGAAATGTTTTCATACAAGCATTGTTACAAACACCCCAGTATTTACATAGTCTCTGATTTAATTGGACAAATTACCTTTTAATAATCACAACACTGACAAACAGGAGATTTCTCCTTACCCCAGATCCAGTATAGAACAAGGTTACAGAAACTTTGCTATGTATTCTATGAAACATGGAGTTTATTGTCCTTAAGCCTCTTTTTTTTTTTTTTACAAATCCTAGATACTGAGGGACTTTGACCACTTAAAAAACGCATTAGTCACTTCACTGTGGTTTTATATTCCAGAATAAAATAAACACATAAATACAACGTGATGAACATCAAAATCATGAGGGTGGATGATTGATGACTTAAGTAATTTTATAGTGATGTTACCTCATTTTGCTTTTCAAAAGGATTGTTCTGGGAAAGGGCTGCAAAGATAGGAACTATGGACTCAGTTCTTCACAGGGCAGATCTGGGAACCACCCTAAGGTGCTACTGAGTTAACCACAAACGTATACTAAGCTTTTAGTTAACTACTTTTGCCATATAACTACATACACAAGTTTTCATTTACATTCTGTAAGTTTATTTATATAGTGCCAATTTATAACATGTCTCGAGGCAATTCACAAGTAAATGCAACAGGACTTGCAGCATCTACTCCTCTGGGACCAGCATGCAGAGGTTCCATTTGGATTTTACACCAATTCCTCATACTGAGCATGCATGTAGCAACAGTGGAGAGGGAAACCTCCTTGACACAAGAAGAAACGTCCAGCAGAACCTGGCAAAGTATGACCAACTGCGGGTTTGAGAAGACAGACAAAACAGTAAGAAGCAAAAGAAACTGATGTGGGTATACTTTACCAGCTAAACTAGCAAGTAAAAAGTTATTACTATAAAATCGAGTTAAGTCGTTAGCCCAGCCATACCCCCTGCCAAGAAGCCACCGGTAACAGAACATCACACTGGGTGCAACTTCTATGGAGAGAAAAACAGAAAACAAAATGTTAACAGTTAAAATAACGGCAACTAATGCAGTTTGGATACTAGAGAAAAGACCTAAGCTAGAGTAATCAGATCTTTGTTGTATGATGGAGCTTGATTACTGAGAACCTTTAATGTGAAAATAGGATTAGTAAATGTACTGTAGGGCAGGACAGCCACCCGGAACCTGTGCCCAGTACATGGTTCAAAACACAGACTGATATAACAGTCACAGTAGCATTAGATGCTGGATGACACTCCCAGTAGGCTGATAGGTCACATTTAGAATCAAGAATCAAGAATCAGTTTATTTATATAGCGCCAATTTACAACAGGTGTCGTCTCAAGGCACTTTACAAAAAATCAATTAAAATCAAGGATACATTCTAACAAATCAATTTGAAAAAGTTTCCAATCTAAGGAACCCCAGCAGATTGCATCGAGTCATTGACTTGCAGCATTCACTCCTCTGGAATC
>JAVLVB010000618.1:124118-136771 GCA_032876305.1 Orestias chungarensis | reverse complement strand
AGCAGCATAACTATAGAAAAACTTAAATAACTTAACACTATAGAGTGAGACATGAAGAAGGTAGAGCAAAGGAGAACCGTCTGTCAAGACTGAGTTCCTCCCCCAACCGGATTAGGCTGTCTTCTCTACCTCTTCCTAACTATAAACTTTATCAAACAGGAAGGTTTTAAGCCTAGATTTGAAACTACACAGGGTGTTTAAAAGTGCAGGTACTTTGTACAGCAAGAATTAGGTCAAGGTGCGCCAAGGGTTAAAATGCTCTGTGTATATCGAAGGGTTCACAAGGTGTGAATAATTTTCCACAAACAACAGGAAACTGAGACGTCGTTGGCAGTAAACTATGTGGAAATCAAATACCTTCACCATCACTAACCTCTCCGTTTCTCATTCATTTTTAATAAATTTAGGTCATGTTCCTAAAGCTAGTAAAAGGAATGAGAAGGACAGTAATTTAGTAATGGGTCTGTGATAGCACTTATTGACTAGACTTCAGGTTACTTTGGAACCACCATCCCACCCGCCACTGTTGCTTTATTCAAAGCAGTCTGTGGTGTCAGGTCACCAGTGTGTATTTTTAAGCCACTGCAGAAGAGGAACTGGGGAACCTGCTGGATTCTAGTTTTTAAAGAAAGACAGAAGTGTTTTAGTCTCATTGTACTACAGTTCCTCATTTTTATGATTGACTCCTGGTTGATTTTCCTTTTTCACTTTACTACTATAGTACATTTTCTTCCTATTATATGCCGACTGAATTAATTTTGTCCTTCCAACATCCCTACCATATTTGTCCCCTAACAATAACAGCGCCAGGTCATTGGTTAAGAATCCTCTCACCTACAGCATGTTTGTTTGCAGCTGCAGTTAGGGGAATGGAAAAAGCCAGCATGAGGGGAGGAGTGGAGGTTGCCATAAAAAGCCGGCTGCATGTGATGAACACATGCATGACACTGCTCAAGGTCCAGTACACCTACAGGACATATCCAGAAATAATTAATCAAGGGAGAGAAAAAAGATTTGCACATGCAAACTAGCACAAGGAAGTACTTTCATGTGGACATATTTTAATTATTCAAAACTTTATAAACATTGGACTTACATATACGCCTCCTTTTTGTTTTCGGTGGGTTTGGCTGCTGCAATGCAGAACAACAAGCTATTTTTACAGGCTTCTGTGGGTTATTGGTGATAGTGTTGTTCAACAGCATAGACAGGCATTAACTCAACTGTATCATTCTGATGTCATAATTTTCAGTTTAAGTTCATTTAAACTGTTTATGTCAGCTAATACAGACCAAGTGCACCTAACCTGCTGTAATATTCATCCACTATCAGGAACCAATTGATTTCTAACAAGCATAATAACAATAACTTAACACAACCTTAAATTGTTATATTTAAATAATAACACGTCTAATTGTTGAACCTGCATGAACCAAACGACTTGAGGGTGGCGCTGTGTGAGGATGGAGTACCAGTAAACCAAACTATAATCTGGGGCACATAGTAACTCTAGTTTTTAGATTCAGCATCTAACCTTTTGACTTTAATATTTAACCGCTCTGTTATCTAAAGGGTCTCCAAATGTGTCAGTGCAAGGGCAGCAGATGTCCAAGTGTGTCTTTAGGTGGGTAATTAGTTCTGAACTCTGGCTCCTGGTCACAAAACCAGATTTAGATGCTTGGTCTCACAGTGATGCTGAAAAGGAACTCCATGTATCTTTAGATTTGTAGCCTGAAGATTTCTGGTTTTACTCTTCGTGGTTTTATCCGCCTTCCGGAAGAAAGTAGCCCCGGAGCGCAGGGCTGCCACCCTGGTAGTACAGCAGTTTTCATAGTGTTCTAGTGTAGATGTTTAATGTTGTTTTCGTGCAAATACTACTTTGGAAGTCTGAAACAAACATTGCAATCTGAGTTTATCATGTCACTGCATCCTTACACCAAGTTAGATTTAAGCTGGGTTTGGATGTCTTATTTGGAAGATAAGGATTCTCGCTTTCGACTCTGGTTCGCAGTTCCTATGCAGAAAAAAAAAAAAATAGAATATTGCTGTTACAGTTAAAACAAAACCAGTAATGGCCCAAGTTGCTGTTGCTGCAGGCTTCCTGTCAGAAATGTCTCTACCTATTTCATTTCAGATTTAGGTCCCTGTAGATCTGCTTCTATAAACTGACCACTTGTCCTTCTTCTGCACCTTTCTTCTTCGTCAACGCTACAATTTGCATTAGTTGCTTTTATTTTAAAACGTTATTTTAACTTTTTGTGTCCTCTCCATGTTTTTCTGTCCAAGGAAGCTACACCTGGTGTGGTGTTCTGTTAGCTTTGACACCTTCCAAGAGGGGGGCATGCCAGCAGATCAACCTTCTCCCTCTCCTATACAGTTACCTCTGCTTGTTTGTGTTTTTTGTCTTCTCACACTTCCAGTCGGTCGAAGCAGATGACCCCTCGTAGAGCGGGGTTTGTACTTTAGTTTAACACATTAGGTGCTGCTGGATCGGTTCCTCTGCTGTTTTTTTGGCACAGCTTCCATTCAAACCCTCAGACGACCACTAACACTGAACCTGGTTGTGGTTATGCAGGAGAGTTCTTCCTGTTAAAGGGGAGTATTTCCTATCAACTGTTTCTGTATACTGGTTGAGGAAGAGCGAATACTGCATGTCATCAACTTGATGACTCCTTAGAGTCATCAAGTTAATGTTTCCTTAGACAGGCTTTTTTTTCTGCTTTGCAAACAGCACTGAGTTTCAGTATTTCTGCTTTTAAATGTTTTCTACATGCCGTATGAATATCTGGAAAGTTTCCACGAATAACTTTTCATTTTGCAATTAATCTGTTATAAATTAACCATGAATAGATAGCGAGCCACTTGTCCTTTTTTACTTGTGACTGTGAGAAGAAAGCATTAAACTCACTAATAAGATTTATTTCCAGTAACTTAAAAATGTTTCCTTAAAGGTGTTTAATTCAGTATGGTGGTACCTATGTAGGCAAATTTCATATTAAAATTCAAATGAACCAGTTATTCATTATTACTGAGAGAAGAAAAAAAGTAAAAACACAAGTGATTATCTTCGTAATTTATTCAAAATAACTTTAATGATAATTAATTATCCTTTTTAACAACCAGTTAACATGATTTTTCAGTACTAAAACCATGCATGATGCCATCCCTCGTTAGTAATTCATAATTAAGTGCATGTCGAAATAATCCAAATAATACATTAGAGTCCCTCTTGAGTCCCCCTGAGAAGAGCACTAAGTAAGATAACGTAGTCTGATGCTAACATTCACATACTGCTTAAACATTAATGGATTCAGCGGAGCGAGGGAGCAAAGTCTGTTTCAGTGAAACTTCCTCTCAGTCACACAGTGATTGACAGAGATTTTATTTCGAGGTAGAAACATCGCTTGGACATCAGATCCGATAAGTCCCACTAGCTACCCGTTAGTAAGTCTAGTTAACCTGAAATGTGTTGACATAATACAGTACAACTGGGTTGTTTTTGAACCCCTCGTTTCCACATGTTTTCACTTAATAATTTGATTAATGTAATAAAACAGCAGTGTAAGCTATATCTTGTTAGCTAGCAATTTGTAGCTTTTGCATGGTAAAATTATTCATACCAGTTATATTTTTGCAGGACACAAAGCCAAATCCAGTGTGCATAAAATAAAGCAGGAAATCTTTTCTACAATGGCAGCTGGCGGGATCTCCTGTGTAAATTAATGAACGGTTGCTGAAAATAATGCTATCTAGAGCATTGGAATCCTATACATTTTTGAAACGGATTGACAGTAATATACAAACTTGGTGCGCCAGCACCATAGACTGTTGTTTAAACAGCGTTGATGCCATGTGGCAGAGAAAAAAAGTTTGTACCTTTTTTACTGCCAGTTACTAAACAGTCGTATCAGTATTAAGCCCCTTCTTGACTATTTAGATTTTCTAATAGTCCAAATGCTCCTTATATAAGCAAAACGTGAGAAAACGAGCCGTAAAAAGATTTTGAGCCTTGCAAAAGCTTTAAAGTGCATTAGAACACATTTTATCGTAACTAACAGCATTTTCTAATGTGCAAGTGTCAAGTGATCGGAAGTAAATGTGCAAAGTTCTGAGTATAATTTCTATATTTTAACAAACCTCAACCAATATTAACACTAAGATATTGTTATATGATGTAGTAGTAAAAGTTAGCTATGATCAAACATAAAAAAAAAACAGTTCATCCTTAACCTCGTAGACAGTCCTGGGTTGATAGAATTAACTTCTAAAGAGATCAAGTTAATACTTCCTGGTTCTTAAACGCATCAGCAGGTTTGTCTATCACCAAATGGAGAACATTCCATTAGATTTAAAAAAAAGTAGAACCTGTAGTCAATTATGCAGAACGTGACACCCGAACATGCTTGCAGAGTACATTTGTACGATGCTGATGAACACAAGGGAAGAGATTAACAAAAAGACATGAAAGTGAACATCTTTTCTGTTAAAAATATACACTTCTCCTAGACGAACTGCAATGCTTTTCTGCAGAACGCAGCAGAGAAATAGTGGTACCAACAAGGCCCAACTTGTTAGTAAGGTTAGCATCTAATTTTCCTAATATCTCAACATCAGATTCCACCAGTGTCATTTGCAAACCGCAGGTAAGGATCAGCCTGATTATGAGTCAGATTGGTAACAAACACGTCAACTGATTCTTTCTTCCCACAACTGTAGGACCCGAGACTGTGTCGACGACTGATTATCAAAGCTTTAATTTCACTGTTAAATAGATTTTTGAATATGGTTATATGGAGAGATTATCAGTAGTCTCTGTCTTACCTGCAGTAGAAATCTGACTAGGCAAAAACTAAGATGCCTAGTCTGTCATATACCTTTGACTCCAAAAAAGTACGGAACCACCCTCAATATTTTATGACACCAGATGTTCTGTGTTGGCAGAAATGATTTTAGTCTAGAATTTTTAACTTCTGTGAAACCTGAACTCACCCCAGGACATATTTACTTAACGTAAGACAATAACCACCAATAAATTCTTCAGAAAGCCCCACTAAAAAAAAAGGTTTCTAAATTGCAAACTTTCCCTTTAGATATTTGCTTATCAAGAACAGTTTCCAATTCCAAAGTAGAAATTGCTGAACTCCTGCAAGCTCAGTGACCAGCTACACTCAAATAAAAGGCAACTTTAACTTAATTGTAAACAACATGAACTAGAGCTTAATAAGTAAAAGACAGTTACATCTGCAGACTGAGGACTGTTTAAATGGGATTGAAGGCTGCAAATGACGTAGCAATGCTCAATGAATATGTTCCACATCTTAACACACCAATGGCTTATCAGAAGGACATCATCATATGCTTGCCAAATAAACCACATCCTTTAACGTTTGAAAGTGGCCATGGCTTTTCAAAGACAGGGCTAGTCTGACTGGTCCCTGAAAGGGCTTCAGTGTAAGACTCATTTTCAGGTTTCAAATGTTTGAGCTGTTGCCCTTAAGGCTGTGCAATATCCTGCTGCAGGACTCAACAAATAGGAAATGAGACAACCTTCTACTTCCTGTAAACCACAGGATTAGCTAAACACGGTCAGAAATGTTGCAGGAAGACAATACAGGTTCGTTGAATTCAAAGCTAAGGATAATCAGAAACATGGCAGGGTGTCAGAGTACAACAAAAAATAACCAGGGAAATTAGGAATAAAGCCCAGTAAAACCGAAATCAAAAGGTTACCATAATGTCTATGGTAACAAGAAACCCAACCTATATCCTCAAGTGTCCAGAACACAGGTAGTTATTATACTCGCTAGACACACATTCAGTCGGAACATACTGAAAAAAAAACAGGAAAAAAACTTGGTAAGGACTTTCAATAAAAACAATCAACAAGAAAGCCCCCCATCTTGATCCTGCAAATAATCTTCAACTGTCCCTTACATCTCCCTTTGAAATATTGGACTTTGAATCAAATTAACAACATTGTTTTCTTGTGCATTTATAATTATGACATGGCTTTGTAGGCATGTGCAAATCATCTTTCACAGTAATGAAAAAAACACACTTCTCTAGTTGACTTTCGTTGAAAGGTGCTTCTTTAGCTGGTCTCTCTGGGGGCCGTAGATACGGTTTGCACGCCAGGAAAAACCCACAATGATCGAGACAATGGTAGTCTGGAGGAGAAGCATCAGTCCGTAAGTGGTAGCGATGGTAGGTCCAGGTAGGCGGGAGAGTGCGGTGGGGGGCAAGAGGAAATCAGGGTTGAGCAGGATGGCTCTCACCTCAGCCTGGATCATGTGAAGCTCGTCCAGGATTGACAAAAATGTGCAGCAATGGAACCACTGATGGCTGTGGCCCCAGATGTCAAAGCGGCCCGGGGACAGCCTCTCAGGGAACTTGCTGATGTTAAACATAGCTGATACCAGCAGCCAGAGAGAATGGCGGTAAAAGAAGCTGGGCATGGTGATGGAGGCAGCAAAGGAAGATGAGGCAGTGGAATAAGGCGATCTGGTGAGGACGCGGTAAAAAACTGGCGAGGAAGAGATGAGAAACGGCAGCAGGAAAACCAGCGTGCGTATAATGTAGCGATGCTCCCTCCACCTCTGGCGGGTGTTGCAGCAAGATAAAACACAGATTATGGCTACAAGACACGCACATGGCATGTAGTAGGTCTCAAAGAACAGGTTGAATTCTGGGATGGCAGAAGATGGAGGACCCCCTTTCTGCTCATGGTTTAGGTCTGAATGGGAGCGGTTCTGCTCTCCTTTCTCCACTATCCCTGCCCGAGGATGGATGTAATAGTAGTACGCCAGAGATGAGCCCACTGTGTAGGCGCTGATTGTGCCATAATCCACAAAGAAGCAAACCTCCCTTACAACCACAGACATGGAGTTCAGCAAGTGGGCCATGCTGCTGGCTATAAGCAGACAAAACACCCCAATAAAATAGTTCCACATTGGGTAAAAGAATGGCGAGTGAGCATCAGGAGCGCCATCCCAACCAAACACCTCCACAAAGTAATAAGCAAAAATGAAGACGGGCAGGAAGTGGGTCCAGAAGTTGCCTGTTTCGTTGGTGGGCCTGAATGCTGACAACAAGCAGTCCCTCAGACTGTAGTTTGGGAAACGGTACCCTGTCAGGATGAAGTTTTCCGTAACACGAGGGGGTACATCCGTGTGACTCAGCAGAGGCAACGGCTGACCACAGCTCAAAAGCATGGTGAGGTAAAAGTATTCCTGCACTACAAATGATAATAACAGTCAGAAACCTTGATGCTAGACTGCTTGCCTGTTTCAGGGAATGATCCACACAGCGTGTCAGTTAATATGATATATTGGTTACGAGGGATCCACAGCAGGTTCTAAATACCCTATAAGTCCAGCTCCTGTGGGATTACTGATTCCAGCATCTAGTCCAGTTCAAAATGTGACGCAAATATTAGCCCAGAGACAGAATGGTAAGGGGGGGTGCAATACCCATCACACTCAGCCCATTAGCTCAGTTCATTTTTTCTCTTTTGGTCTCCTAGTTGACCTCTGCACATTATCAAAGGTCAGCAAAACATCTAGCTTATGTTAAGCTTACTTCCCTTCCCGTATTGCATAGGACTTCAACGGATGAGTCTTTTTGTCAGTAGCACATTCATATGTCTTGTAATGCATAGTTTTGTAACAGCAGATAAAGGTCCCGTGTTGCAGCAGTGGTCTACAAAGTCAAACAGCAATCAGCCGGTTGATGGATCCTTTTAGTAGTAATGTTCCATAGATGCGTCGATTCAGCTCTGCAGTCTAACTGGCGATCAGCAGCACTACACGGCTTCCTCTGGCTCCTATTCTCCTCCTTCTTGCCGTCCACATTCAACTTTTACTCCTTTGAGCTCACTTGTCACTTCAGAGCAGGCTGCTGCAGAGTGACCTAAGCGCATGGTTGCAGGAAAAGACGTGGTGTCCCCGGTGTGTAGCCCTCTGTGCTGCAAGGAGGCAGCAGGAAGCATTAGGGCAGTGGGTAAATCCCGGCCGGCACGCTGAGTCTAGCGCAATGCCCCGTGAGGATGACGGCAGCCGGCATTTCACTGAACACTTGACAGATACAATGTAAAGTTACACAAACAACCATAAAGCGCTTCCTGTGGCAAATTTCAAAATAAAAATCCGGACAATGTGATGTAACGTGTTGTAGACATAATTTTGCCTCCGGGGGATAAAATGGGGCAAACTGATAACTTTTAATAGCAAAAGCTCTGAGGATATATATGATCACTAATCTCAGAATTAGCATTGTATAATAACAGGATAAACTGCATTATACAATAAGTGTGTTTATGCTGGACTGTATGTGAATGTGACCAGAGGGAGAAAAAAAAAACCTCCTCCTCAGACCTGATCAGGTCTGAGGAGTTGTAGGTTTTTTTCACATTAACAATTTAACATTGCTAGATGTGATGGTGAAAGGTTTCCTTTTCTGGATGTTCTGTATCAATAATCCAATCTACAAGAGAAAAATGTATGAATACGTTTTTTAATCATCAGGTTTTTTTTGAGAGTGGCAAATCCTGGTAAAAGTTTTATGTGTTATTTATTTTACCTCTTTCAGACAAGTTTGTTTAATTTGTGATTTCTTTCCAGAATGAAAACCAAACCCTCAGCTGCTGCTGTAAAATTGGCAGTATTAATACAAACCATGACAGTTTTAAACCATGGTTTTCTCTGAATTCGAATCTCATCTTAGGGCTGTAACTTTCTCCATACCTCTATAGACTCTCATTACGGTTTACTGCTTTTTCTGTTGGTTACTGCCCTCATCTGTTAACGTATCTGTCAGACCTAGTTCAAACAAAATAATGTCTCATGTTCATAAATGTTCTAATTTAGCCCAGCATCTTTTCAATTTTCAGCAAAACAAACATCTGATTTGAAGAGTTTAGTCTCACCTCAGACTAAAGACATTTATGAAATTAAGGTGGATAATTTAGTACTTTTACATAAAGTCACTTATGAAAGGAGGGATAGTCAGAAAGATAAATGTATTTTAAAGAGAGGTTATGGCAACTTGTATAGTGTGAACACCTTTTGTAGTTACATACAGTTACTGTCTAAGCGGCATAGTACCCGATTTAGAATTTGAACGCTGCGGCCAGCAGTCTTCAATAGGACTGACCAAATTTAAGGGCAGCAACCTTTTAAGAACACAACCTGCCAAGCAGACATAGGCTGGTCCACCCTAAAGACCAGAATTGATTAGAAATAAAGTAGGACTAAATAAGAGAAACTCGGCCGATTGCATAGAGCAGGGGTGCCGACACTTTTTAAGCTTGCGAGCTACTTCAAGGATGACCAATCCTAAAGTTAATAGGAGGAGATAGAGAACTAAAATTAAGCTGTTCACTTGCCGCCATTTACTGAATTTGTTGCACACCAAATTTAGTTGAAATAATAAACTAGCAACTACCATGTTTTTAGTTAGATACTCATTAAATGGGTTGAATACAAATGTAATCTCATTTGCAGCAACATCTCAAAGTGACATGTTCTAATCAGCTCACATTCTAAAATTATCCCTCTGACTCTGTAAAGCAATCCTGTATTTTCTTTACCCCTGGTTGGAATATCATGTGATTTTATGCCCTTTGCAGTTTTAGGTCACAACCTGAATATGTAAGGCTGAAACTGAATAAATCACTGTCCTGTGGTTTTTATAGTTTATATTATTAGGTTAAACGTTTTGGATTATTGCAGTACCATTTTAAGCAGTTTTTATGTACATTTTTTTCAAGGTACAAGTTAGGTTTATCTATTATTATCATTTTTTGTAAAGGTTTGATTGTGAAAGGCAGGCTATCTAACTTCCGGTGCAGTGCTGGCACACTGTGTTCCTTAAGCAAACTGAATGGAGTCCCGAACTAATTCTGAAAGGACTCAGATTGTTCTGTTTCCTTCAGGATCTAATCGAGATGTCCCCACGCTGTGCACAAGGCGGACAAACAGTGACTGTGGGAAAGAGAAGGCAGTGAGCGCGCGCCGCAACCTGTGTAAAACGCTCGCGCCCAACAGCTGTTCCGTCGAGTCGCGTTCCCCCGTCAGATACTGTTTCTCCCACGGGGGAACGCGACTCGACGGAACACTGCAATGATATTTCACAATATCTAACAAACGAAAGTAGCACAAAACATTACTTTCGACGGCAAAAACCTGCAGCACCGGAGCACTAATCATTCTACCTATTTGTTATTTACGTGGGTGGTTTGTCAGCTTCACTCAGCTGCGAGCTGAGCTGTTCCGTCGAGTCGCGTTCCCCCGTCAGATACTGTTTCTCCTGTGTCTTTTTGCCGCGCCGCTTCGCAAAAATCGCGCGTGCTCTTTTAAAACGCTTCTAACGAGCGAGCACGTGCTTGCGCCGCAAGACAACGACGGACACCGTGAAAGCTCAAAGAAATAATGTTTTTAGTTTGTTGTATATTAGAAATGAATGATTCCACCTTTTTGCAAAAAAGTTACATTTTAAAAGAAACTTTCAATCGATTCAACAAATAAATATTTACTGTTTAAACATAACAACATAGACAGACATATTTACATGACAATCGTTAAAACGTCACAAAATTACTGATACCTAATTAAAAACACTTTATGAACAATCCTCTTTACAGAACGTTAAATAATAAAGGGTGTAAACAAAGATAATATTATTAACTTAATTATTTAACATAAATGAAATGCTTGTCTAATGACCTAAACAATAAATAAACCATCAGGAACAATTTGCTTTAGGTAACTTTAAAGAACATAAGGTGTAAACAATTTTTGCCGCGTGTGCGGAGAGAAGCGAAGCGGCGCGGCAAATAGACACAGAGGAACCGTATCTGAGGTGGGAACGAGACCCGACGGAACTCCGGCCGATGACATCCCCCCCCCCATCCATTTAGCTCCAAAAAAAACAAAGTGCAGTGGGCTGCGCCACAGTGGCGCAGTGGGCTGCGCCACAGTGGCACAACAGTGCCGCAGTGGGCTGCACAACAGTGGCGCAGTGGGCTGCACAACAGTGGCGTAGTGGGTTACTATGGGGTGCCGTTTAAGACCAAAACTTTCTTTCTCACACAAGCAAACATACTCACTTACACTTACTCACAACACTCATTTACCAGGGGGGCTATAACTCCAAAATAGACATATACCAAAAAGCAAGCAAATATATACTAAGGTATCACACCAGTATTTACCTAAATGAAAAACCCGTGGATTCTGGAGGAAAACTAATACATCATCCGCATATAGAGTTGTCTTATGTTCAATATTTTTGGACTGAATACCTTTTATATATCTGCTTTGTCTGATTGCAGCTGCTAGGGGTTCTATAAAGAGGACAAAATGTGAAGGGGACAGTGGACACCCTTGTCTGGTGACGGTACAAACCTGCCCTAACCATTCTACGTAATTGGCAGAAATTTCTAATAGGAATAGAAATGTTCTTCTGTGAAAATTTTGTTTTCAGTTCATTTAATGCCAATTCACTACACAGGGCTTTATACAATTTGCAAGTCAGTTGAAGCGCTGCATTGCGGGATCTGTAGTTTTTTTTTATGTTACCTGCCCTCCATATCGCCAGGCCATTAATAAAAATAATATATATAATGATCTCACGGGCCGGATAAACATAACATTCTGGGCTGGATGTGGCCCGCAGTCTGACACATATGATCTAAAGTATGGATACGATATTGGTTCATAAAAATTAAAAGCTAGAATTAGTGACTGACAAGATTAGAAGGATTCTCAATAAGAAATAACGTGTGGAAAACAATGCAATTCAAGGCATGATGAATCATGAATCAAAGAAAAATTACATGCCTCAGGGCAGAGCTGCAGTGAAATGCAGTGCAGTCACATGTTTAGAGTACGACATTTTCCTCCTTGTTTGCGTATAATATTTCAGGGGTTATTTTGTAGTGTATCTTACTGAAGAGCGTCATATGTCTTGTCTTCTAACAGCAGCTTCAGCAAAATGAGATATTAGAAATAGCTGGAGGGGCTTTCAACGGAAAAAAAATATTCATATGTGATCCTTTTGTGTATAACATATATAATATTCTAATGAGGTATCCTAAATTGTTTATGGTACTTTATATGCCCTGATTGACTTTGCATGTTTTGTCGCTTTGTGTCTCAGTCTGACACACTTGTCTAGGTTTCACCATGTTATGTAGAATCAACTGCAGAAAATCAGGGCCTCATGGTGCTTGTTACTCTGCAGCAGGGTTCAAGAATACAACCTACTTAGACTATGGAGACCAGCGCATTAGAGCTGTGCAGACAGAGCCAGGGCTTTACAAAAAGAGGAAGGGGAGGGAGAAGTGGTGGTTTAGAAAGAACATTCAGTACCAAAGCTGACAGAGGAAGGAACCGAAATATAGATAAGAAAGCAAAGCAGCAAGTGGACAAGCTCTCTTGTTTTTTTTTTTTTTTTCTTGTTTATTTATATAGCGCCAATTTACAACAGGTGTCGTCTCAAGGCACTTTACAAAAAATCAATTAAAATCAAGGATACATTCTAACAAATCAATTTGAAAAAGTTTCCAATCTAAGGAACCCCAGCAGATTGCATCGAGTCATTGACTTTCAGCATTCACTCCTCTGGAATCAGCATGCAGAAACAATGGCTTGTGT
>JAVLVB010000618.1:75411-107518 GCA_032876305.1 Orestias chungarensis | reverse complement strand
TATATATATATATATATATATGTGTGTGTGTGTGTGTGTGTGTGTGTGTGTGTGTGTATGTGTGTGTAAATGAGTATATATAAATAACTGACTTTACACTGAAAACGAATTCAAGATTGTATGTTAATGGATTCCACTGCACAGTACCCAATGACTATCTCTTAACCCTGTTAAAAATTCAGTGAGAGCATATTGTGTAATGATACCTTTCTTTGCAGGCCCTGTTAGCTGCACTCCATGTGAGCTTGTTCTCAGTAAAGAGGATGTAACAACTTCCGCCATTAAAAGTCCAGCCCCTAGGACACATCTGAGCACCAACTATCTGTAGAGTTGTGAACATAGAGGCATCCATATTTCAACTTTCAGGGAAACCAACCTTGTTTTTGATTAACTACCTCTCCGGTGGTAGAACGATCTTACATGCTAAGATCGTTTTAGCATCAGTTCTCTGTCCGTCTTCAACAAATCCTTAAAGTTCCAGCTCTTCTGAGAGTATTTTATCCCCGGAAAGCTCTAAATTTACCTATTACTTCCTGCATACTGCAGGTAACCCATATTTTGTAATCTGTGTTGTAGTTCAATGTTTAACCCTCTTTTGTAAGTGGCTTTGTACACTAAATGCATAAATGTAAATGTTAGCAGTGTTTTCAGTAAAACCTCTATAGTGTACTTCTGCAAGCCTTTGATCAATTGCATGCTGCCATTTGTAAAAACATGGATGGACCAGCATATTTATATGACATTTAAATAAGTCCTAACATAATTTAAAACACAGACTATAATAAAGTATCTATATTTCCTTTAATTAGGGGTTCCTCCTTATTGTTCACTTAAGGAAATGGCAGCTTCAATCATAACAAAACCGGAGAACTAATTCCTTTTTAAATATTGCACCTACTTTTGTCCTATGCCATGATTGTCAAAATGAAACCTTAATATGATGCTGCAACCACTATGTTTGGCTGTTGGCATGCTACTCGGATATTGAAAAGCCTTCCTTGACTCTTTCAAACATTCTTCGAGTCATAGTGGTCTAACTGCTCAAAATTTTTGCACTCTGACCATTGATGATCCAGAATCTTTCAGCTTGGGATTTGGTTTCTCTGGTTTATCTAAACATTTTGACCAATCTCCCATATTCTGAGATTGACAATTTGTGTTGCAACTTAGCACTGATCCAATGCTGACATTGCGTTTCCAGACTGCTCTTGGCCTCAGTCTGACTGAAAATTTAGAGACCATATTAAAAATATGTCAACATTTGAAAATAATTGGGGGTGTATTTGATTATGAATTGCTTACTTAATTTATGTTTATGCATTTAGAAGCCACTTTTATCCAAAGCGACTTACAAAGTAGACACAATGTTACAGTAATTTAGTTTTAAATTAGCATTTTATTTAATAAAGATTTCCATTGATGTGTTTATACCTGGTCAGTAGCCACCCAGGGTTTCCAGGAGACACCATTACAGTGAAGGAGCTGATTGCTGGAGTGGTTGAAATGCAGGAGCCCTATGAGCTCTGGCACACATGCCTTGGGTACAGAATTGTCAGCTTTAGCCTTTGGATAAAAAACAAGTATATTTTTCATGTATAGATAGTTCATGTAGCAGTCAACACTTGCATAAAAACTTACGAAAGAGGACAAAAAACAAGAAGATGATGGTAGAGCAAAGACATTGACTAAAGGTGCCAGCAGCTCTAGCAAAAAGCACTTCATATTGAAGTCTTCAAAAACCAGAACATTTAGACCTCAGAACAAAGTTTAAATAATCGTGAAAGTTATGTCACTTAATAGGTCAAATATTTTTTGTATATTTAAAAGAAAAGTACTAAAAGTATTATTCCCCCTGTGAACTCAAGTTACTGTCTGCTATCACTATCTCACTCTCCCCCTCAGCCAGCCCCCTTTTATCACTCACAGCTGCACCTGTTATGACATCAGTCTCTTTTCAATGTTCCACTACTCATTGTCCCTGTATATAAACCCTGTTCATCTCCTTACTCACCGCATAATTTCTCCTCATGCTCCCTTGTGTTCCTTGGACTCATGTTCTTGTAAGTTCCAACTTCTGTCAAATAAAATTGTCTGGAAATGGTGTGTTTGTGTATGTTTTCTCTGTGATTTACATCAGAGGGTGTTCTGGAGACCTATCTGCTGGGCTGGCTGAACCTCTTTGGAGTCACAGGTGTTCCTGATCCCACTCATTGCTGCCAGCAGTATTAGAGGACTCGGCTATGCAGTCATCCAGGGCCTGGTTGTTAACGATACATGGTACCTCTAAGCCTGCCATGCATTCTTTTTTCAACCTTATGGTGATCTCACCTTGTTGTGATTATTCTCCAGTGATGTCCCTAATAACACACCATCTACAAATCTACAACAGAACCAAGACGGACCGCTCCTCCACTCTAACCTACCTATCCACCCAGCAAGATTAACCTTCAGCGTCTGAACAATAACAACCCCTCTGGTAACCCATCTGACCAAACACACCCTGAACCCAGTAATCCTGATCTAATCATATTCCCCCTAGCACCAACACCCTCCTCAATTTAGGTTTCTACCTCTTCAAATTATAGACCACCCCACCCTGCTAAACCCTAACACTAACCCACGGTTGAACAAAATCCTAGGAGAGCTTAAATGTATGGTCATAATTATAGATTTATAATATACAACCTTATTCAAGGATTTTAGGATGTTTATTGTCATACCACTTCACATTTACATGTTTGTTGTACGAAATATGAACTCAGATCCTTTAACCCTTTTCATATTTTGCACATAGGATTACATTTAGACTGCATTTTACATTTAGGCTTTCAAAACTGAACTGAAAAGCTAATTATAGGTAAAAAAATACAAAGCTAACTAGTTCAAAATAAATTAACAAACACAACAGATAAGCTGCAATTAGCCAGATCTAATATATAGCGTAATTTTGTTACTCACATGTCCGCCGGCCTGATTCTTTTGAGGTGATTTTAGTTCCTCTCTTGGAGAATTTAACTTTGTTTCAGTAATGAGTCCAGTTGGCTGGTGCTGGGGCATCCTGCTAACCACCTTAATGTTTGCCTTTCTGCTCTTCCTAGATGGAAACGTGTCATCCTCTACTTGCATTTGCATGATTCCATGATACTGAAATTGAATAAACAATGGAATGAGTTATGTCCTCAACTTCATTGTTATGGAACTGGATTTAGCTGTTTCAGCTTCTTACTTTGTAAATTGTGTCTGTCCCATTGTGGAACACTGATGAAGGGGCAATCTGAAATAAATTAAACACAAATCCTGAAGCTGATGGAGAAATGTTACTGCTGTAAGTAAAAAACACATTACGTTTTGAGTAAAATCATCTCAAAAGGTGCTACAATGCTTACAGATTTGGGATTGCCAAACACTCTGTCTTTTTTCTTCCGGAGACGTTCTTCTGGAACAGAGCTACTGTCTCCTCTACCCCATATGATAGATTTTGTACCAAGGGGAAGTTTCTCTAAATGAATGGACCCATGCTGGGGATACGTATCAGATGGAATTTCTTTTCCTCCTAGAAGAGGAGCTTGTTGATCCTGCTTTGGCCTGCACTGCCCTTAAATAGTGAGATTTAACAGATATTTAAAAGGTTAGTCATATTGTTGTCCCAAAAAAATATTGCGTGTTACAATGGACAACAAAATCTTTTACCTTTTCCTGAGTCTCTAATTGTAAGTTCAGCCTTGCTGATGCGACCAATTACAGTGGCTTCAGGAAAAACTAGCAGCACCACAAACTGTTCATCAGCCTCCTCAATGTGATCTTCAACTATCACAGATTGCCAACTTCGCTTCGCCACCCCTACCAAGATAGCAAAAATAGAACAGTTTAAGAACCTTTAAGACAGCAATTTGTTAATTTTCTAAATTTTTACATGGTTCTCCCTCGTAATGCAAGGTTATTGGTATTGAGAAATGATTCATCTTATATAGGTCCTGCAATAACATATGCAAACCCTGAGAATAAACAGTCATTTCACACATAAGATAAGATGGAATATTGTGCTTTACCCTAACTATCTTCTATAAAGCCTTAATTATCTCTGAAATGTTTAGACAGGATTTTGAACCCAACAGACAGGTCAAAGGAAGGCTCGGGTTCAGTTTAAGGCAGCGTTCAATTCAAAAATAAAATCCAACCTTAAAACATCTCCCTGAGCTCTGCTCAATTCATCATCTGATGAAGGAAAAAGGATGGGGCACCAGCAGAGAACTGCTGTAAATTGAAACTATTTATTGGCTATAAAATATGCTTAAATGTCTTCACATGTTTAGATGCCACCACTTGAAAGATGCATACATAGGGAGTGACAAATATTTCTTTAGTATTGTATAAACAAGTATATTGCAAAAAAAAAACAACAAAAAAAAAAACCTGGATCAAACTGGATCAGGGAGGAAGGGTTTGTATGAAAGTCTTTTCCAGCAGTTGCAGTCCCATCAATAACCTGGAAAGGAAAAGAAAAATTTACTTTTATACTGGTGTTTATGCTGACTCTTTGCATGAGAATGATTTTTATTAAAAAATTACTTGGACCTTGACAGTAACATACGATGACTCGGCTAAATACCCCTTTCGAATGATATCTATGGAGATTTGTCCCCGTGTCTCACATGAAAAGGTCTCAGCATGGGAAAACTCCACCCTGCTCCATTGGAATTCAAGTCTTCAAAGACAAGGAACAGGCATGGAGAAAACCAAACTGGATTGTTTTAGTCTATTGACTGAAAGTGAAGTGGACCATTACTTACTTGTGAGAGGGCCCCATATTTCCCAATGGATCAGACACTTTGAACTCTAGGCTGTCTGACAGAAATTCCTCATGCGGATTGATAATATAGGCAATAGATCTTTTGTTAAGCTCAGTCTGAGAGAAACGCTGCGACACAAACTTGCCTGTGAAGAACAATGAAGGACTGGTCAGGAAAAAGCAGTAGACTATTGTCTACCATGCGTGTTGGTCTGGGAGGAATAAATGTTGCAAGGCAATGAGTCGATGCAATCTGCTGGGTTTAGTTATATTGGTGATTTTGGTAATAACCTGAATGTGATGCACGGTTTGATGACTAGGATCAGTTTACTGAATTTGTTTTAAATACCTTGAGAAGTGTTGGAGCTTTATAAAGAAACTGAAATCAAAAAGGTATTTTTTGGTTACTTATCTGAATAAATCTTCTGGGCAGTGACTTAAGTAACCATGAAGTAAATTACTGTGGGTTGATATGTCATTCATTCATAAATAATTTTCATTGACCCTGATTGGCTCTTCTACCAATAGTGGAGATAAGGAAGGTTGCGGTTGTTAGCATCTGCAGTAGTGCCAACATGTTTCCACTGTTCATAATAATGCATATTAAAGTATATTTGGTGCTTAAAGTATTAAAATATGCAGTTATTAGAGAAGGTCTCAATTATTTACAGATGTTAGTTATCCAAGAGTGGCTGTGGTCCCATCCCCCATTAATGCAGAGGGTCCACTGCAGTTATAAAAATATTCAGTTATTTTACTTCTATTTATTTATTCATTTTACTTTTATTCCTTTTGATTGTGGGTTTGATCCCAGTTTGAACCAAATGACTCCCAGCCAAACAAAGGGAATTCTATGGGGTATCAAAATGTTAGATATTACATATATATGTATGACACATGGCCACATTTACTTAAATCCGACTATAAATTTATCACAGTGCGGTTTAGGTAAAAACAAAATTATTCTGACCTGTGGTGATGTTTTCAAGGAAGCCAAAAAAAGGTTGACGGACAATGCAAAATGTCAGCTCCTCTTCTCTGCTGTGACTATCCTGAGCCTGTAGCTCTCGAGAAGTAATAAAAATCCCATATCTGCCATCAGATAATAGCTCTCCTTTCCAAAGTGGGACTAGCCTTGTTACTTGTGGTGACGACTTATCCAAGGGCTTGATCTGAAGATGAAAGCAAAAGATGAATGAGCTAAACCAAAAACGTTTAGTGAATTTACTCGATTCCTCCATTGTGAAACTTTTACAGCCCTACATTGCTACAGAGGGCACAGACATGAATCAGAAATCACTGTCACACTTGGTTCATTATCCTTTACCTGAATTGTGAAAAACACAGGCTCTGTTTGCAGCTCTCCATTTAACAGAAAGCCTCGTCTGGAGGTGTCAAAGGCTGTGAAAGCAAATCGGTCAATCTGCGATGGTCCTCCATCATGTCTGTAGGTTACCTCCAGCTCCTTTATGTCTTTCTGTGTAAAGTTTGAGCCTGCAGTTAGTGTGACTCCAGTTGATAGCAGCTCTCCATAATGCGGAATATGTCTCAGAAAAAAGGTCAGGGCACTTGGAGGAGTGTCAGGGTCAGATAAGGAGAGTAGTTCTGGACCAAGGATCATGGCAGAACCTTGTAGGACCTGAAGGCCTTTGTTAGATGTCAAAGATGGCAGAACACGATCCACCATTTCCACATGCACTTCAAAGCTTCCATTTCGACTAGTCTTGCTGTTGCTTACAACAAACCTGTTAAAACAAAAAAGACACTGTGTGTTATCTGACTTGTTCAAGCCAAACACTAGGCACGCAGTCTAGTTAGGGTTTTCTTTGACCGAATGTTTTTTTGGTTGTGCAACTGGAATGCAGCAGAATGTTTGGCTAACAGAATTATTAATCATTTTCATTAATAAATGATTATTTTATAAATAAATTAGAGTTTCTGATAGTTAACAAAGGTGTCAACACTCAAGTATCTAGAATAATGATTAATTTATATTAACATAAGTGGATGAATAATCACTCTACACCTATATCAGAATAAACACGAATAACTTCTCTTTAAAGCTTGCAAATGTCTCAACCAAATAGAGGCCCCACAGGATCCAGCTTGTTAGAAGAGATGGATCAAATCAAATAGAGGCCCCACAGGATCCAGCTTGTTAGAAGAGATGGATCAAACCAACACTAATCTCAAATAGGTGTCACGGGCTCTTTAGAGGCACAAAGACTTGGAGGTCGTCTGGCAGGACGACAACAGGTGGCACTAAGATCTCGAGGTCCAGTAGGACGACGACTAGAGGCACGGAGACTTGGAGGTCGTCCGGCAGGACGACGACTAGAAGCATGAAGACTTGGAGGTCGTCCAGGAGGACGACGACAGGAGGCACAAAGACTTGGAGGTCATCCGTCAGGATGACGACAGGTGGCACAAAGATCTGGAGGTCGTCCAACAGGACGACGACAGGTGGCACGAAGATCTGGAGGTCGTGAGACAGGACGACGACAGGTGGCACGAAGATCTGGAGGTCGTCCGACGACGACGGGAACCACGAAGACTTGGAGGTCGTCCGGTAGAACGACGACTAGAGGCACGAAGAGTTGGAGTTCGTCCGGCAGGACGACGACTAGAGGCACGAAGACTTGGAGGTTGTGCAGGAGGACGACGACTAGAGGCACGAAGACTTGGAGGTCGTACAGGAGGACGACAAGTAGAGGCCCGAAGACTTGGAGGTCGTCCGGCAGGACGACGACAGGACGCACGAAGATCTGGAAGATCTGGAAGATTTGGCTCCTCCTGGGGCGAGGGTTCTCCCGCGGGTTCCTCCTGGGGCGAGAGCCATGTGGAGGGCTTCTCCTTAAGCGAGAGCTTTGTAGCGGGCTCCTCCTGGAGCGAGAGCTCTGTAATAGTTCCAGGAAGCTTGGACTCAGGTGGGGGCCAGGGAAATAAATCCTCCGTCTCCATAATAGAAGGGTTTTAAATTGTCTTCCGTGACTGCTGGAGGATCGAGAGGCTGGGAAGCAGAGGGAGAAACTAAAGGAGGAGACGGAGTGGAAAGAGGGGCTGCTCTTGCCGCTGATTCTCTGTCTCTGGCTTTACAGGCTAGCTTGATTACACGTAATGAATTGTACTAAGGATTCTTGAATAATTTCTGTGATGTCTGGGTCATGACGGAAAGCATAAAACAAGGGGGTAAAATCAAAATCTTCAGTGAGGGGAACTAAATAGGGACAGTGATAAACAAAATCGGTAGGGGGCGGTGGAGAGATGGAAGAGGAACAGGAGACTGGAGACGAACAAGACGACACGGAAGTGAAAACAGGCACGGAGCTCACCGGTGTTGAGCCCCAGCCCCCGGCTGAAAACTCAGAAGGAGCCAGGGCATCGGCGAGCACAACCACCGGCGAGTGCCGTTTCTTGCGGCGGGAGGAACGCGAAGAGGGCATGACTGAAAGCGGAAGTGCGGAAGTGCGGAAGTATGGACCAGGGATGATGAATCTCTGCTCGAGTCGATCTGGCTGGATCGTTCTGTCAGGTAATGCGATCAATGATTCAAGCAGAGGTGGAATTGTGATTAAGAATAATTTATTGTGGGGAAGAATAATGAACATAAACCGGAACAGGGCAAGCGGAAGCGGAACAGGAACAACGCGGAACTGGAACGTAAATAAACAGAGAACTGAAGCGAGACGCGGGGACTACAAACGTGAAGAAACAAAAAAATCAAAATAAACAGACCAACATAAGAACACGGGAAGGTGAAATAAACTAACAGACGTAATAACAATAATACTAATCACAAGGAACCATAAGGAAATAAACTGAGACAGGGGACAGGGGAGAAGAGGATGGGGAAGGAAGTACGGCAAACCGGAGACTACAGGAAAACAAACACCAAAGTAAATACCAGGACGGGACCAGGGGAGAATAAAGAATGAGAGAGAGAACCAGGACAGAGAATCAGCGAGCAAGAGGGGTAGGCTTACTGGTAGACGTGGAGGAACAAATGTTTTTTCTGTTGAAAAAACACTTTATAGTTAAACTTTACTTACATTTGACTCTTGGAACCTGAAAGTCGGCTAAAAGTTGACTAAAGAGCTCAGACCTTATCACATGTCATTCTTGAATGCAGGGGTTCCCACACTTTTCAAGCTTGCAAGCAACTTAAAAGATCACCAATCATAAGGGATCTACCCCCTGAAAGATTTGAACTCAGATTGACGGAAATGCCCTTGAATTTGGCTGTTTGGAATTTACCATGGAGAAGTACCAGCAAAACCCTCAAGGAATGTGGAAAACTAGGAGTCGGACTGACGGAAACAATCGTTGTTTTTCTGAATTCGGCTCCCCTGTGTGGCCAGCTATCTTCAACTTCTCCTGGAAGTTATGTAAACAAGATGCACTGCTTTCTCTGCAGCCCTCCCTTTCACCTGGACAATGATGGATTGCTCAGAACTGAATGGACCGGTTGTTAATACCCTATACCTACCCAGAGGCTGCCCCTCCCCTTTAATTATTTATTCACTTTTGGTATTTATTTATTTTTCATATTTGTTTATTTACTTAGGGTGGGAAGATGTTCCTGGTGCCTTGGGGGCTCTACTCCATGGCCACGGGGGCTCTACCCTGGGGATCCTCTGCTGTCTTCTGGGTGGGTTTGTAATGTTCCTGTGATGGGCTGTCAAGTCCTTGAGCTATCAGGTTGCTGAACTGACCTTGTGCTCCCTCTAGTCCTATGTAGAGGGGTGGCAGTGGCCCTCTGTACCCATGGCTGAGCATAATTCATGTAGGACCTGCATCACAATTTCTGCATGCTGACACACTGTAGAGATCACAATATGTTAGCTGTGCCGATTTGTGTACTGATACCATCAAGTGTTGGCTTTTTTTTTTTTTGCGGCATATATTATGTTCTTCGCTAGTTATATCTCCACAGGTCTTAGTCATTGTATCCTTCCAGTTTCCCCATGGATGCTTCAGGAGTAATACGGTTGCAGCTGGTTGTCGGGTTCCATTATGTTTTTTGTTTGTTTGTTTATAACTTGTCTATTGTCTTCTCACTCTGTGCATTTCCCCCCTCCCATCCCTCAGTCATGTTTAGCTTAAGAATGATCAAGGTATGGGTATCAAGGGAGGCTCTATATTTTTAAAGACTCTCTTTGAAAAGCAAATCTGTTAAGCAAGACTATGCCGGACAGAATCCTATTCTACTAGCCATGATGCCCCCATCAAACACAACAAAAACAACTCACTGAAAATTCTCTATTGCTTTGCTGGCTCGGTTGTCATGGATGTAAGCAACAAGATTTCCTGCTACGTCCATTTGGCTGAAGGTGGAGATGATCACTCCTGGATGTTTGATGTACTCTATGTGTCCATGAGCAGGAGGGTTGGTGATGACATATAGAAGCTCCTCTGGTTTATCTGTGCCATCTGTGGCTAGGAGCACATCAGTGGTGAGAACGACACGATCACCACGGCTGACATTTAATGGCTTCACAAAGATGGCAATGTTTCCTGAAATCATATGTAGAAAAATGTTTAAGTCAGAATTTGAAGCATGTCTCTATACAGAATGCATACATATCTAGTCCATGCTAACATGCTATTGTTCCAGTTAAACCTGCCTACAGTGGTTGCCCACGAATTGTACAAAAGCTGTCCTGGATATTTTCTAACACATGTGCCTGGTAGGAGGATTTATTGCTTCACAGAATCTTTCTAATATATTAATGACATTGACCGTTTTAGGAAAGTCAGTTCCTCATATAACTTCTAACTCCCCAGTTCAAAAAAGGGACTGAAAATCATTGCGAATGGTTGGGCTTGGCTATTTAAACATTATCTGCAACTGTGCTGCCCTTTTTTTTGTATATTAATAAAAAAAAAATTCCACCGATGTCTAATCAAAACTTTAAGACTAAAAATCAGTACCTTTCTCCAGATCTTTGACAGAAATGTGGAAGTGCTGAGGCGGTGATTGATTATTTCCATCCATCAGGTAGAAAACAAAGAAGTCTTGTGTTTTAGTAGCATGATAGCCAGTGTGTATGTAACGCAGACGATTCATGTCCACCATGTCCTGAGTACATCTCCTTCCAGCTTTAAATGTCACCCACTTCTCCCCTTCCTAAAACGGATTTAGGGATCTATTAGCAGCAGTGTTTGCAGACAAAAGCAGAACTTCTCCTTAGTCTGTACATAAATGTATGATTTAAACAGCATTCATTTTAACAGGTTTATTTAACATGGTAAGTACACAAAAGCTCAGTAAATAATTTATGATTTTTCAACTTCCTGTCCAAAGGTATAAACTCAAAAAACAAAAGAAATGAAAACAATGCAGCATCCATGCTGAAGGGTCATGGATGCCCAAACGTTGACTACAGCTCACTTTGAAGGTTTAAGGTCCTTTTCTTCTGGTCAGGAAGAAACAGGTTGAATGGAAACCTTTTACTGCACAGCAGGTTTAAAAGGAAGGAGTGACCCCTTTTGCTGTTGTTCAGGGCAAATAACCCATGGAAAGAAAAAAGATGGAGTGGAAAATCCTCTCTTTATACGTAGCTGTGACTGTGACGTTACCAGTTGTGCTTATCCCTTGGGGAATTCTGGTGGAGTTGGTCCGAGTTCAGTCAGTTTATAAAATAGATGTAAATATCCGGTTCGCTTATCAAATGGATCCCACCAACAGTCAGCCAAAAATAATAACATTTCTCATGCCTTGTTTCACATGGTTGGCAGATTTGCAAACCCTCCTGAGACTGTAGCATCAGTACTCCTCTCAACTGGTGGATGCAAGGAATTTGTTCATCCAAAAAAATCACATTAACATACTATCTAGTACAAATACTATGTGGAAATAAACAAATTAACACATCTTTTCCCCCAGGGAATTTAAGACAGCAGTTACTCAAGTTATTAAAGAGCTGGGTTGGACTGCTGTATTTGAGCGGTTCAAGAAGACCATAAAGCATTAGGACTTCTTTGTGTCAAAAGATAACGTCTCCTCTGTGTCGACATGTATGTCACATGAGGTACCACAAGGTTTCAACCTGACCCCCCCCAGGATTTAATAACTACATGCTCCTGCTAAGTCACATTATAAACAATCAAAAGAGTGATTACCATAACTAAGTAGACAATAGACAAAGATAATGTGTAGCAATAAAACCATTCAAGCACTCAGCAAATGCATGGAACAAATCAATATGTGGATGTGCCATAACATAAAAAAACAAAAACATAGGTTATTATCTTTGGACCCAAAGAGGAATGATCAAAAGGAAGCACACAAGTTTAAATATTCCAACTTGAAACTACTGATTAGACCTAATATCTGGGTGTATTGGTGGACTCAAACGTGATCCCTAGAGACAAAACAAACAATTACAAAGTTGGCCAAAGGCACTTGAAGATTAAAAGATGTCCTAACTAGACGTTGAATAACTCATCTATGGTTTTGTGCTCAATGGAATTGAAAACTGGAACACTGTCTTTACAGGTCTAGCAAAAAAGTCAATCAGATGGCTGAAACTGATCCAGAACATGGGTACTTGCTTCATCACTAAAATTAAGCAAATAGAAGATGATGACTCAGAGAATAATGACTCAGTTCTAGAGTCCTTCCACAGGCTGCATAGAGCTAAGACAAAAGAGTTTCAAACACTTTTGCTAGTTTTTTACTAAAAGATCTTACACAATAATACACTAAATTCCTGTTGTTGTTGTTGTTCTAGACCACTCATGTCTCTTCTAGTTCTAGTCTACAGTGCATCCCCACAACCAGAATCAAACATGGAGAATCAGCTTTCAGTTTTTTATGCTCCTTTAATCTGGAACAAAATTGTACATAACTGCAAAACTGCTAAAAAAACAGAGTTTCCCAGAGCTAAAACACATTTTGATAACTAGATCATTTAATAATTCTAGTTTAGATAACAACTTTATAATAAAAAAAAGGTTTTAAAGCAAAACTATAGATGTCTCAGTTTTGGTCGATTCTGTTGGCCAGTGAACAAAAGTGGTATTTTTAGAAAGAAAGACTGCATTTCTTGTGAGGATCAGCACATAGCGTCGTAAAATCCCCATCTACCGGTCGCCTGCTGTTGGTTTTAAGTACATTTCTGTTTTCAGTGGCTGCATGAAGGAGTAATAAATCTGATTGTGGCAAAAAAAAATGTCATATGATGATGTTGAAAATAGGTCAGCACATGTTTAGTTTTTTTGTATGGCAGGGTTCCTACCATTCTATTCAAAGTTTCTCAGGGCCGGTTTAACCGATACCCTCGGGCCATGACCAAGATGTCATTCAACGAGATATAAGTTCAGATATAATCACAAAAGTGATGAAAATATTTTACGAAGGCTGAAAAGATACTTAGTGTTGCTTAAAGCTTAGCGTTAGAACTAGACACTGTGTCTGCTTATACTTATGTTTATATTTATGCATTAAGCAGACGCTTTTATCCAAAGCAACTTACAAAGTAATGCCTTAAAACTGGGAGCTGGCTAAACGAGAGATGAGCCTGACAACTAAAAGCTCTGCCTCATTTTACTGGGAGGATAATTTCTAAGTTGAGTCTCTATCAAGTCTGATGCAAACTCCTTTAGTAAATTACCTCCAGATATTATTATTATTAATAGAAATAATAATAATAATAATAATAATATTGTAGATGACTACAAGTAAGTACAACTATGCCTGTCATCACAAAAACACTTAGCCGATGCAACAGTTATGCTTAAGACACTGATCCTTAAAGATGGTAAATGTAATGTTCAGTAACTCCACAAAGATTACCGTTGAGGATAAGGTTGAAAGCCAAAATAAAGCCAAAGAAGAAAGCCTGAATACTAGAATACCAGCGTAGTGCATCTAAAAAATAAATACCCTAGAAAATGTGAAATAATATATCCAAGTAAGAAGTTTAAAAACAAAATCAAGATGTTTCAAAATCTTATTATCATCACACTTTAAAAAGAAATACCCCTGTGTGCTCTCGGAAGTATAATGAATCATTACAGTTGACTAAACAAATTTGGTTAAAGCTCTAAAATAATAGATAATAATCCACCACTGTTACCACCTTCATGTTTAAACATCTGTACTACATGCCACCACACATTTGAAATACAATTTTTGAAATATTCTGTCACTATACTGACCAGAAGCTGAAGTATTCCTTGGGTTGGAACACTTTGGAAAATGTATATGATTTCCGTGGATGGGGTATCTTCGTCCAATGCAAACAATGTTATGCTGGAAATAACCCTGGTCTCTCCTGGTTCCACCTCCAGCCCATTGTTCCTGGAGCCCACAAAATGATATTAGGGTCACTACTTTTCTAAAAAAATAAAAAAGTAACCCATGCCAACTGATTTTAGGCAAGAACTCCTAAGAAGTTTTTTATCAAACCTGATGACATGAGGTTTTCCATCATTCACTGGCACCACCTTGACCATCACCTGTCTCTGCAGCTTATGTTTGCCATCAGACAACTGAATGATGAAACTGTCCTTCATGTTTTCACTGTCATCATGTAGATACACCATATCCGAACCTAACAAAAAAATTTAACACAAGGTGAATATGTGAATCATGGCTAGTACAAGAATATGTATTTTTTTTAAAAGAAGTTTTGACAATCTGGCTGAGCTACTGTGTATTCAGAGCAGGCCAATCAGATGTGGACATCCATCATCACAAAACAACTCAAGTTTCAAAAGTGCTTGTAAGTTTCATGATATGTATACATATGCTGCTGCCATGTTTGCTTTGGACCATTATTACATAGAAATGTCATTTTCAATGAAAACAGTAGTAAGTCTACTATCTGGAATGCAATAAAATTGGCTAAATGGAACATGTGAAGCCTATTTGGTCAGAAGTACTGCAGATAGGTAATGTACTTGATCTAGCATTAGTCAAGCACAAAATTGACCGATCAAATTATATGCTTTGCTTTTTTCATAATAGTGAACAGAACTGCTTTAAAAGCTTCTAGTGAACAAAAACAAGTCTTGTTTGACAAACTGTTAAATGAGTGAAAAACGAATAGTAGATAGCCAGAGTTGGCACCAAGGTATACAAAAAGCACTTTTTTTGTTTATTTTATGGAAATGTTTAGATAAGAACACGGATAGTAGAATTGGAGACAGCTCTGTTGAAGTGTTTAAACCATTGTCTTCATGGAAATGCCGGGTTTAAATAATGTTGGCAGTTTATAGTAAATCTCTGGATTAAGTGTAAACATTCCCTCGGAAAAGGCTGCTTTAGAAATGTTAGCTTTGCTTCTATTGTTTTACACTCTATGCATTTATTTTCTATTCTATTGGGATAACTTGAAAACACAAGAAAAACATGAAATACGAAACTGGCCACAAAAACTTTTGTGATCTCACTTTGCTTAGTTTTATCAAAATCAGACCAGTTTTTTTCCCAGTGATATGAACTGAAAAAACAAGGTCATCCTCATTGGAAGCAGTGTCCTTTCATTTTTGTCAGTTAGTACAGTGAAATTTGTACCTTTTTTAACATCTCTCATAGTAAAGTCAACGACAGGAGACCATAGATTGGGTTCTTGTCTCTTAGTTATTGGGTTTCCATTCTTGTGACGGATAAGGCTTCCATGCTGAGGTGGTCTGACCACAGAGAAAAATAAGACATTCTTGGGTATGTCTAGGTCCATTGCATGGAACACTAGTGAATCCAAGTGCTTCATTCCTCCTTCTTGCACCTTAGGACACATGGAAACAGGTGGTCAATTCATTTTATTTTCTAAATCAATGAATAAAGTCTAAAGAGATTGTCTGTTCCGGGGAAGGACATCTGTGGGGATGGACCTACTGTGATGTTGTGTGCCATAAATTCTGGGACTTCATCATTTGTTGGGTTAATTATGATGTAGAAAGGCATGTTAGGGGAATAGTTCTTGCCATCTGAGACTGAAAGCATTAGCTGGTCAGCTGTGGGTTCCATTCTCTGGTGTCTTGACTGCACATAGTTTATATGACCCTCAATTATGTCCTTGTATAGAAAAGAGGCTGGAGAAACGTAGGTAACATCAAACAAATGTAACTACTAATTTCACCTTGTATTCCAAAAAATTTACCACATATTGATTGCTTACCAATGCTTATGCCTGTGTTGCTTTTCTCAAAGCCAGGACTAGGGAGGACATTTTCTATGTAGCCAAACTGGGGAGGAGAAATTACACTGACCACAAGATGTTCTTGAACTGTATCAATGTCAGAGGCCTTTAAATGAGCAGCAGTTATAAGAGAAACTCCACCTTCATCAACTGTAAACATGTCACCTAGAAACACACACACAAAAAAAAATCATCATCCTTCTGTACATCATCTAAGCAGACATGTAACCCTAAAATCCCATGCAGACAAGTCTTTAGCCTACCTGTTTCCAGTGAAGGTGGCTGACTGTCAACAGGAAACACTGTAATGTTGAGGTCGTAGACAGGAAGGCTGTCCCGTAGCCGGTTGGTGCCTGTGCTCCTGGGGGGAGTTCCCGCACAGCATAAATCTAATGTTTCAGTTTCTCCATCAGAAATGACGAATGTGATAGTGTCCTGGCGAGGACTTAATCCAACCTCCAACCCTAAAATAATCCAAGAAGCCAATTAAACACTAACGCCCAGATATGCTGTACAATGTCATGCAAGATGCCGTCCATATTCACAATCTCAATGGATTGTATTAGGCTTTCAAGACAAGACAAGACAAGGCAACACAAGACAAGACAAGATAAGATGGACTTTATTGATCCCGGAGGAAATTGTTGTGCCAGAGTAGAGTACAATTAACATTTAACACGACACACTCATCTCACATACAACACAGTACAGTTCACAATCACCATATACCAATAAGCACACTACTAATTATACCTCCGGCAGATGGAGGAGGAATTTTACAGTCTGATTAACACAGGTAAGAAAGACCTCCTGTGGCGTTCTGTGGTGACTCTCGGTGGTCTCAGTCTCCGGATAAAGTGCTCTGACAGGCCGTCAGCGTGGCTTGCAGGGGGTGGGAGGTGTTGTCGTTGATGCTGAGCAGCTTCCTCAGCATCCTTTTCTCTGACACCTCCACCACCGACTCTAGCTCCAGAGTCCAGACAGAGCCAGCTCTCCTGATCAGCTTGTTGAGTCTGTTGGTGTTAGCCATCCTCAGCCTGCTGCCCCAGGCGACCACAGAATGGTAGAACATCTGCAGCATCGTCCTGCAGACGTTGAAGGATCTGAGCCTCCTGAGGAAGTACAGTCTGCTCTGACCCTTCTTGTAGACAGCATGCGTGTCCTTACACCAGTCCAGTTTATTGTCTATGTGGACACCGAGGTATTTGTAGTCCTCCACTATGTCCACTGCTGAGCCGTTGATGGTGACGGGGTCTGGGCGGGTCCTCTGTTTCCTGAAGTCCACCACCAGCTTCTTTGTCTTCCCGACGTTAAGCTGCAGATGGTTCAGCCCAGTACACTCCACAAACCTGTTCACCACATCCCTGTACTCGGCCTCCTGGTCCCTGCTGACACAGCTCACGATGGCAGAGTCATCCGAGAACTACTGCAGGTGGCAGGACTGTTAGCAGAACCTGAAATCCGAGATGTAGAGTGTGAACAGGAATGGAGACAGGACTGTCCCCTGTGGGACCCCCGTTCTGCTCCGTATGATGTGGTGTTTTGCAGTCTCACATACTGTGGGCGACCTATGAGGTAGTTGTTGATCCAGGCCACCAGCGGAGCGTCCACCCGCATGTCCAGGAGTTTGTTGCTGAGGAGAGTTGGTCGGATGGTGTCGAACACACTAGAGAAGTCAAGAACATGACTCTAACCGTGCTGCCTGCTTCCTCCAGGTGAGAGTAGACTCGGTACAGCAGGTAGATGATGGCGTCTTCCACTCCCATCCCATTTGACAAACAAACATGGGATCATTTAGTGGTAGGAGAGGTAAATTGTTACTTTTTTTTTAAAATGTTACTGTTCTGTTTCTGGCCTCAGGGTTCATAAGAGGACCTCAGACAAAATCCAGCATCATGGAAGCCAATGACTGAAGCAGGCAGTTTTAGGGTGGCTCCGTTTAAAGCAGGGTTAGGTTCTACAACTATATTCCAGCTCTGTCCAGTCCATTATCTAAACTTTATAAGAGGAAGGAGCACTTACTGACCTACCCAGACACTGATGTCCACCTGGACCAGAATGTGGACAATCACCTGGACAAAGATATTGCTGGCTGGACTGTGGCACAGTGGCTAGGGGAGTTTGGCAAGGTTCAATTCCAGCTGCCTCCTGTCGCAAGTCAATGTGCCCCTGGGAAAGCCCCTTAACTTCAAATTGCCTATTGATATATGTATTGGTGACTGAATGTCAGTGAATGGATGAATGTGGCTTCATTATAAAGTGCTTTGAGTTGTCAGCGAGATTAGAAAAGTGCTACCTGGACCAAGACATGGACATACACATGTACTAGGACTTAGAGATCCATCTGGACCAACACATTCATCTCAAGCCGGACTAAGACATGGATATCCACCTGAATCAGAAATTGATATCCACTTGGACTAAAACATTAACATACAGCTAGACTGTCAGGAAAGCAGGCAGGAACATCAAGGTAAGCCTCTGGAGGAGCTGCAGAGATTTACAGCTGCGGTGGGACAATCTGTCATGAGCTCCTCCATTATCCACATGCTCAACAAATCTGGCCTTAGCTGAAGAGTGGCAAAAAAAAACTACAAAAAAACAAACAACCCATTTGTTAAACTTAAATTAGTGAATATAAATGTCCTGATCCTGGTCCAATAAAACTGAAACAGTTGCCTGAATGAACGTAGTCAACAGTTAGTAAAGATGTTTAAAATCCTGATGAGTTTTATAGATTTTCAAAATAGGATGCAAATACATATTTTAATGTTGTTTGACAACATTTGGATCTGTTAGGATAAAAACTTTAATTATTTGTTGATATAAACCAAATGAGATAAAATGTTACTAATTAGGATCTATTTGAATGTATGGGATTATTTTTTGTGAGGTGCATCAAGACCACATGTGTTGTAAACTGCTCCTTTGTTAATAAACAGAGTTTAGTTCAATTAATATCTTTAATCTATACATACATAAAACATCTGTGTTTACCTGTATGTTTGTAAGAGATTATGCCCGCTGTGATGTCTGCCTGGAGGAAGCGATCTACGATAACACCGTTCCTCAGAACCACCCCATGGTTGGGCTGTCGGGCAATCAGAAAAACAAGGCTGCTCTTGTCGCTGTCAGCATCGGTGGCACAGATGTACTCTGAAGTGATAACTATTTCTTCTCCTTCTGAACAGCTGAGAACCGGTTTCAAACCAGTGACCATCACCGGGAGTTCATCATTAATGGGTGTTACCTATAGACAACATTGTATCCATTTTGTTGATTAGTTGCACGTTATCAGATTGTGTAGGAAGAGAGCTGACCGGTGTGTTTCTATTTTTATTACATATGGCTAGATACTTCAATTTTTTTCGTAGATTTGGGATTTACCTTTACAGTGAGAGCAAAACTGACTGAATTAGTTCCATCTGTTGCAGAGAGCACAATAGTGTCCTCTGTAGTTTCTGAGCTGTCATGACTGTACCTGTAAGAGCAAACAGCCAAATCAATGCTTCAAACACTTGAAGATGAATGTATTCTTAGATCGTCTTTGAAAGACCTTACCATTTAATGTATGCATAAATATAACAGAACCCCCATCATTTCCTTAACTTTAATTTCAGTGCTTGAAAAAACTTTCTTCTGGTTTCATTTATTTGTCACACACTGTTTATACCTGAGTCAAAACCTAAAACACCTTGACCACGTTTTCAAAAAGTCTCCAGGATTAGTTCCAGTAACTCCTAGATGTTACACATTATCTACCCAGTAGTAGTTACATTTGCTTCAACCTGCAATTATTTGTTTAATTCAAATGTTGAAACAATGTTGTTGCCCTTTATAGTTTGAAACCTCCATGTTCTGTGTATTAAAATTCTTATCTTGAATCTATTTATTTTTTCCAACAAATAAGATTGTTATTAACGTCTCGATTTTTGGAGTTTACTAATTGTATTGATTGTTGAGTTGGATCGGCAGATTAAAGGAGATTTTAAAAATCTGCCTGGAACTCAATAATATTTATTCATAGACAACTGCTTCTAAATATAATTCATAACATTACTAAATGCCCTAATGATTTTAACTGCATCAATGCTGTACAATCCTGATGTACAGTCATCTCTCACTCTTTGCATAAAAGCTACCATCAGCGCAGAATGTAACCACCCCTGCTTGTGATTTGTGAATTCTTTAGAAGAAGGTAATATACAACCCAGAGCTGTAACTAAAAATGTTAACCAAAAAAGTGGTCAATTAAAGTTAATTCATGAATAATGTCTATATTTTCACATACCAGGTTGGTTTTTGAAGCCTTTTTACCTTAAATATTTTAAATACTTCGTTTTGTTTTCTACTTGTTATGTTAGTCAGACATTTGCATGGTGATTACAAATATTTGACTTAAAAAGAAAAAGGTAATGCATCTTAAAATATGTAGATATGTTTCCATAGCAATTTATCTAAAGGGCAGGATTGAGACACAAATGTGTACTGCAAGATGTGATGCTAAAACTTTACCTCAACAACTCCTCAAGTTACGGCATGCACAGAGAATATAGTATAGTAATGAAGCACTATATATTTAACAGTTTGGATAGCCTTGATGAGTACTGCTTTCAATTTTTTTGTCAAGTTTGATTTTTTCTGGTTTGCCTTCAACAATTTCGGCTAAACTGAAAGCCAGGAAGCATGTCTGACCTAACTTTACGCCCTAGCAGGTCCTGCAGAGTAAAGTTCTGCCCTGGTGTGATTGGATGGCCACCAAGAAGCAAAACCCCATGTTTTGGTTCCCTTTGAAGCTCCACATGCAAGGCCTCTGGTACAGAATCAACATCTGACAACTGCAAGTGGTCTGGGCCCAGGATGTGCTCTGCTCCCTCGTTCACATTCAAAGGCTTAGTGATAACCTGAAATAGAAGATACATACATCAATCCTCCAAGACCGCATTTCCACATACCTCAAAGAAATGAAAGAGACGGATGTTGAGTCCACCTGTGGTGGTTGATTGTCCACTGGCATTACAGTGACATTAAAGCAGATTCCAGTTCTTGTTCTTCCAACATGGTTGGTTACAGATAGAATAAACTGGATATACTGAGGGTAAGGACCAATGTCCATGATCGGAGGCATATAGGCTACTTTCATGAAGTTCACAGCATGCTAGAAGGATTATAAGAGAAAATGGTGTTTTAATATTGAGCAGATAAGTCATGATAAGATTCATGAAACATAAATCAATATGAATGAAATAGCTAAAAGGAATGATTTACTTGTGTGAAGAGTCTGAGAACTGGTGTGCCGGAGTCTTTCGTAAATTTGGGTATGCTGTCTACTAGGAATAACCTCCCTGCATCTGGACTGCTGTTAATTAAGAGAACAACTCATATTTTACACACAATGGTTTCTACAAATATATTGAAAAGGAACTTATATTGACCTGTGGAGACCAGTGTAGAAAGGTGGAGTTGTAACAGTGTATGTAAGCTCACTGTCTGGTGACTCTTGGTCAACAAAGTGAAGTTGTTGCCGTGTTATATGGGCCACTTCTGTTTCTTTGATCACCAGACACAGAGTAGAACCAGGAACCTCTTTTGGTGGTTGGTCTGGAACAGGTTCTATTTTCACCTCAACCACCTGAAGATACACATCACCATGTCAGTTAACAACTTTAAACTAATATATAATAAAATATTCAGCTTCTTTAAATATATATATAAAACCAACCAATATAATGTTCTATACGTTAACATATAGAGCCTCTTAAGTTCTATTCATCTTTCATGGTTTGTCAGAAACAGAACCATAGCTCAAGAACTTTAGCCAAGACCTCACAGACTTATCTCACCCTAGGCCCTTAATCTGGTTCATCTAAAAATAACAGTCATTTCCTATCCAGTCTGGTGGTAAAACATATTCAGTGAGTCCTGGATCTGCCTCAAGGGCTCCCACTCATGAGACATTCACCTAATAGCTCAGTATGATGCTTTTAATGAAGACACAAAAAAATAACATACAGGCAGTTACAGCAAAATGTCTAGGCAAGGACAACACAAGAAAACAAGGGCAGGAAACTCTAAAAGGTAACAAAAAACAAGAAGTGATGGTAAGGAAAATGATAATGCAGCACTGCATGAAAGAAAGTGAGTAGTTTACACAGTGGTTACTTGATTATTGGATAAGAAACAAGTCTGATATAACTGGCGACATGTCCAGGGTGTTCCCCTGCCTTCTAGCAGACCCACACAACCCCACAGGGTTAGGCGGGTTGGATAATGGATGGATGGATACAAAAAATAGACGAAACCTCAAATTCAAACCATCCTCACATCACTGCCCAATAACCCAATTTTTAAACAACCCTTTGGGTATCAATGGACCTATTTTAAGACCTTTTTTAACATGAATTTATGATTAACTGTTAAATTGTTTTTTTGTTTTTTTTTCAACCTGATTCAGACATCAACAAACATATTATAGTTTCACTACCAAACACCATTTCGTGTTGTTTTGAGACAAGGGAATAGTGGTAAAAAGCAGAAAATTTGAGTCACTTGTAGATTAAAAATGTAAGTAAACATATACTTTGCTTTAGCTTCTTTCTTTTTTTTACAATAGAAAAGAATAGGGATGCTGACATGGTGCAGCAATTATCACTTTAGCCTTTTTTCGTTATGTTAGATGTTCTCCCTGTGCAGGATCCCTCTCAAATTAATCCCAATAGTTCTGAGCGTGTTCAGAACTAGTGGTTGTCTGTCTAGTGTGTCTCTGTGTAGATTTGTGATGGACTGTTCACCTGTCCATCGTGAACCACACAACTCCCCCAAAGCCTGCTGGAGATCAACACTAAACACGGATAGGTTAATAAAGTGAAATGGAATTTTTTAACCATTTATCCAGACACTAGATAACTTACAGTGCTAGTTTTTCAAAGATCCTTTACTGTTACTCACTTGGGGTTCTGAAAGGTTGGGGGGATCATGGAAATCAGACAGGACCACTTCAAAAGAGTCAGCAAACACCTCATTCCCAAAATGTCTGTAGTACACGATGGACTGTGAAAGATCCCTCTGGAGAAAGTGGCTGACAGGGTAGCCTGAATAAAAACATGATCAAAAATGACATCACCATTGTACATTATGAGAACAGAAAATGAAATGTCAGTTTCCTGACCTGTCAGCCCCAGTGCTGGGACTTTCATGATCTCTCCTGCCTGGGGGAGACGAGTGATATTAAATAGGATATAGTCATCACTGGAGTCCATATCTGCAGCCCGGAGGGTTGAACCTCTTAGTAGAGTCGTCTGACCCTCTAAGACCTCCACCAACATGTTAGTTATGAGGAAAGGAGGGCTGTCATCTTTGGGTAGAATCTTAATGGGGAATTTATGTCGGGTCTGATGGTGGCCATCAGTGATGCGAAAAATGATGAAATCCTTTGTGGAGTCACTGTCGTCATGGTGGTAACACACAACACCTGCTCTTATGTCACTAATGGTAAACATGAACGCTTTTCCATCTGGAGTTTATTTCAGACAAAACACAAAAACATGGTTAATACATGTTAACAGAGCATAGGTCAAGTAGGATTTGCACCATTTTGGTCTGAATAAATAGAGTTTATAGGAGTGTAGAGATATTTATTCAATATGGGTATTGAGTTAACTGCTGACATGATAAAAAAAATGATTAGCCCACAACTGGCAATCTTGCTTTTAAAAAGTCTAAATTAAAATGTGCCCTCACTGCCCTGCTGCTGTGCCCAGTCATGCACTGCTGCTAATGGCTAAGCTGCTCCAGAAGCCAGTAGAGTCCCGATTCCCCAGGAAATAAAGAACTGGTTTGGTGAGTAGGTTCTGCAGCGGTATTCGTTTGTGCACTCTGTTTTTGTCCAGGACGAGTAGACCGACCAACTTAATTGAGGTATTAGCATCCTCTGTGTCATCCAAATTTTGGAGAAGCCAGTTTCCAATAATTCGAAGACAGGCTGAAAGAATGCTACTATATGGATACCCCCACAAAGTAAGAAAGCTGAAGTTGGCTTTCGATTTTGAAAATTATTCATTTTTCACCACCTATAGCACTTTTAATTTGCTCTAGATAAAAAAATAAAATAAAATAAAATACAACACACAGACACTTAAAACCTACACGAGATTATTCTAAACTAGTTTTAGAATATTTCAGTAAGCAGGTCAGTAACCTGCTTCATGTTAGCTTTTATAGCTATTTGCATATTTTATGTGCTCTGATTGTTTCGTACCACTAAGCTGTAGTAAGTAATACATATTCTTCAAAACAATACATTCTTGCACATTAATAATTTTAGTAACATTACAGAGATCACTTTGTTTGAATAGCTTTTAAAAAGGTGAATACATTTTTTTTACTTGATTACATCTAGGATTTATATGTTTCTGATCTTTCTTGCCTACTTTGCCCTTGAAAAATAAATGTTCTGATCTTAGTTGGACTTCTTGGTAAAATAAAGCTAAAATAAATAATACTTGACAAAAATAGCCTTAATGTGTCTTCAACAGACTCAAATTAGTAAGTATTAAAACGTTAGCCTGTAAAATCTAACAGTGTGTCTTAGATGTGTCAGTACCTCTTACAGTTAGATGTCCATGCTGGAGGCCATCCACAGTGATGACTCGAACCACATTCAGATTGTCGTTATCCACGATTTGCAATTGGTCCCAAGTTATTGGACGAGACTGACCCTCGAGCAAGCTAAGACCTGGTTCAAAGGAAGACAATTATCAAACATTTGGAATTTTTAAGAAATATTTACTTCACCACACGTTTGCCGGCAAACTTCTCACCAACCTGGCAGTAAAGTTTAAATTGACTGTCCTGTATAAGGTAGACGTACTCACACACTGGCAATACATTTTAATTGATATGTATTGCTAATAGTATTTGGAATGGTCATCAAGTGTAACAGTTGGCACTACAGGTGCCGACTGTTACATTAGATGCATGGAATACGCTATAAACCCCAGTCAAATTTCTGACACAAATAAACAGCCCGCTTTTGAGCTGAAATTACTGTATTGGGACAGTGACCCAACATAATATTGGTTTTTGATCCTTATCAAAGATTTAATCCAAATAAATACTAAGTATTAGCTCAAAATTAAGACCTGCGGCTTGAATTTAAGGCCAGTAAATTGTTAAAAACGATGCAGGGATTGGAAAGTAAAAATGCATCAAATAATTACTGCCATGTTCTAGATCTCTGTTTCAAACCTTCTTATAACCTGACATTTACCATGATGGGGGATCCGTACAGATGTCGGAATCCATTTTAGGAACTCGGATCAACTCCACTGGAACTTCCCAATGGGTAAGCCAACCTGGTGACGTTGCGGATCCATCTTTGTCTTTCCCCTAGGTTGTTCGCCCCGAGCAACGACTTAAAGAGGACACTCTTTCCCTTTGAACCTGATAGGCTGTTAAAGGATTAACTTTGAGGCAGCGCAACTGGTACGTTTGCATATCCGTAAACTTCCGTTTATCCGGTTTCTCCGTGGCGAGAAGAAAGAACTTTAAACCTTCGAAAGAACCAACAGTAGTCTCCGTTTGTGCATTCGCGATCTTCGGCAGCAGATTAAACCCCAAGCAGAGACCTCCCCGTCAGAGGACAATAGAAGCCGCAACGAGCCTGTTCTCCTCAGTTATGTGTTTACAGATCAGCCTCGAACCAAGACGTTCCCTGGACAGACTGATCAAGTCTTTTCTGAGTTTCCAGCTCTGAAAATTTTTTTTAATTAATAAAGATATATTCCTATCAAAAGAAGGAACAAAACTACATTGCTGGTCTTTTTGTGTTTGTTGAAGAACAAAAATTAGGTGTTTTATTTTAAAAAATACTGTCCGGTGTTTAGTAATAAGCCTGAACAAGACAACAGCAACATTGGTCTACCAATAAAGTTGTTGTTTAGCACTTCAAGTCTTGCTGGAAGCTTTACCTTATCTGCTTTTTTGTACCGCGACACTAAAGTGGCCCATTGTTAAAAGACGGTATTGCATTGGCCCCTTGCACATTTGAGACACCTGTGCATTCCACACTTGCACCAGTATCACATCCAAACTCCACCCTGAAAACCCTTGGTTGGATTTAAAACAGCAACATTCTAACAGTAAGACAATGGTGTTAATTGTCAAACCGCACAAATCCTAAAGATTCTGCCAACAATAAGAACATGCTAACATACCCATGTTCCAGGACACTCTTGGTGCATTAGTGTCTGCATTTCTCACAGATGTATGGATAGTTATTGGTGGGCTCTTCTCAAAGAAGAAGTCATGAACCTCAACTTCTACCTGTTAAGAAAAGGATTTTTGCAACTTTTTGGTGACAAAGCAAAACAGAATATTGTTTTATGATACAAACAACTGCCATAGGAATTAGTTTACCTCATAATTCCTTCGTTGGGAGTCTGAAGAATTTGGAGGTTGATATGCTATAAGCATGTCGTTTAGATCAAGCCATGTAAAGGATGAGACGGGACGAGTGTGATCAGATAGATGTGTGATAAAGCCTTCCTCAGGGTGTTTAGTGATGTTAAAAACCAGAAGCTGTTTTGGAGTTTCTTCGTCTTCCGCATCCAGTGCAGCAGTTGAGAGAGGAGTCAGAATAAACTGGTCCACTTCCAAGATAAACATCGACATGAAAGATGGTTTGGGGGGCTGGTTGGGCATTCCGCCAACTATCTGGACTGGAACCCAGGCCTGTTCAGTCTTGACATGAGAAATAATTATAAACAAAGAAAGGAAATGAGACTGAAATCATGTATTTTTACGTGATTTAACTAAAATATTGTTAAAATAAAACTTTAATTCATTTCAGTGTCACAGTAAAGCTTACCTGATATATGCTGCCACTCCTGGTGTCCTTGAGGTCCAGTCTGATTGCAATATAATCTATATCTGGAGACGGTGGGTCTATGTGTTGGTATTTTAGGCCCATGAGGAGGAATTCGTCACATGGAACTTTGGTGACTGTTACCAACTTCAGACCCTTTAGACAATCTTGGGATTTACACATTGCCCTGGCTTTATTATCTGAGCATAAAAACAACAATGGAGCTTATTTTAAAGGACATCAACACATTTCTTAGTTTCTTCCAGTTAGAACTACAAGCATTGAAAAAGTTACAAGGAAGTACATGTTTATTCTGTTGATGTAAAAAGTCTTCAAACTGTAGGGATCAAGAGACCAGCATCAGGCTTGTTTAAATCTTATTGATTTGATAGATTACAGCTTGCTCATCAAGCTCATAAATCTTCACATTCCAGTATTACTTGTAGAGTACTGTAGGGTTCTGTACTTGGCCCCAATTTTATATGCTTCTCACTGATTAAATCATAAAACAGGATGGTATAAAGTTACACTGTTATGTTAATGATACTCAAATGTACTTATCCATAAATCCTGAAAAATCCAATCAGTTCGGTAGATCACAGTTACGTTAATGTCTGTAATCTTTTTGATGTTGCCTTTTGAAAAGACAGAAGTTTTTACCTTTGGACCAGAACCTTTAAAAAAGAAACTGTGTAGTCAGACCCTTTTTTTCTAGAGAGGAGCTCCTGCAACTAACTTAGATGTTTTACCAAAGTAAAAACCCTGGACTGTTTTTCATTTTCATTATTTTTTTATTGTGTGTCTGCTCTGTCCTCTCAGACCAATTGTCAGTTACACCAGACTGTCAGTCCAATACAAAACATGTTTTCCTCACTCCATTGGTACAGTCATGCTGCAAAATTAATATTAAACTTTGGGTAAAGCTCATTTTAAGTTGAAAAACAAATAGTGACCTCATACTGCGATCAGTGAAATGGATTACCAGTGTAGACAGTTAGGGATGATGAGGCATAAATTCCAGGGTGAAGGCTAAAGGCTATGGCAACAACACCCCCAAAACCCTCTCTGCATCCAGAGAATGTATGTCATTGTTTATTAAGAAGAACAACTTGGGTTGGATAAAACTGCAGTGGGAGACATCGGGACTATTGTTCTTTGGTCTCCACTGAAACTTGGACATCATGCCTAACTCTGCTCTACAGCTGCCAACATTCTTCTTCCACTAGAGGGGCTGCAAAGGTCAGGAAAGACAAAAAAAGACAGAATGTGTCTGTAACTAACTGATGGTGTATGGACCTTCTGGTGACAGAACAACATTGTTCAGCCAACATTGAACTCCTAATGTGTGCTCCTGAGTGCAACCATTTTATTTACTCAGTGTTTTTTGAGCCCATAATGTGAACGTATTGGGATACTGCAATACATCAACAAGCGGGAGACCACACATTTAGAATACTAGTTACTTCACAGTAGTTAAGAACTACATTCACTTTAATACTCCACGTTTTGGATAGTCCGACCATACATCAATATTTTTCAATTCAGAAAAAATATTTTATGAAGGTTGAAAAGTTATTAGTGTTGCTTTAAGCAGATTTCATTCCAACATTGGACCAGCACAGGCTGATAGTGCAGTCTTTTCCCCCTATCTTACTGGAAGGGCATTTCAATAAGGAGGCTATTTATTAAATATAGCTCAGGATATTTTAGATTTTAGATCTAAAGTTCACCTAGTTGTTGCCGTAGGTAGATAAAACTTTCTGGCTCATCGCCTCTTTTGGTCGCTCTCTCTGGTTCTCCAGTGACAAGTTGTCCGTGGGCTGGAAGGTGGGATTCCTGGGGAATAAGGTGGATGCCACACTCCAGACTAGATTTCCTTTCATAGTGGAAGGACATCACGCTGGCATCAATAGCATCAGAAAGGCCATAGAATTCAGAGACCTGAAGAGGTTTTGGACCCATCTTAATGATGTTGCACTCAGGCGCTAAAATGTCCACATGGAGAGTGAACACTTCCATATATGTGTCTGTCTCTGTAAGCCTGGTCAGGGACAAAAAAAGTATAAAAACAAGTAGAATAATAAAAAAAATCACAATTCCCTTGTTGACATTTTGGCATGTTTGGAAAGGTTTGTGGTTCAGTAAACATTATACACAAATTTTATGGTTACCCGCTCAATGTTAAACCTTTACCTGTAAATACGAAGCTTGACGGAATCTTCCTCTAACAATGGACAGCCGTTGTGAACATACTTTACTTCATCCGACTGATACTGGCAGTCAAACACCTACAGTAAAAACAAAGGGAACTTTCTAATAAATACATACTTTCACAAGTAAGAAACTTTGAGGTTGGTTACTTTTTTTTCCTGTTGTCCTTAAATTTGCAATTTAAGGACCATAGTTGAGTGGACACTTTTCTTAACATCTCTGCCAATGCCAAACAGTTTATTCTCTTATTGGCTGTTGTTTGGTGAATTTTAGAAGCATTGCATATTTATAATTTAAACACTATTTAACGATTTAATGGTCGGGCAATATAATTAAATGAATATAAAAGCATTAAGTACATAGGTCATTTATTAAACGGGTCTCAGTAGTTTGTGAGAGAGCTGTAAGCAACCACTAGCTTGATCACACACTGCTGTGGGATTGCACCTCAATCTTGAGCCAGCAAAGTTAGGCAGTTTGGTTGAATAGGTCATTCAGGGATAAACTGCATGTCCAGGAAGATGCTAAAGGTGTTCAGTGGTGTTTGGACCTAACCTTCAGCAAAGTTATTCAATTCTCTTCATTCGTAAATTCTGAAAGTATTGAAAAACGCGGCTCTGTGTAGAAGCATTTCTGAATTACACCTGCAGTGTGTCACGGTTAGGTGTAGTTGTAACTTAACTAACTTAATTACTTTTTTCCCAGGAAATTTATTTATCAAGAGCATTTAACTCTTTGATGCAAATTGACTTTTTAATATTTTAAAAATGGCAATACATTCTGAGCATACAAAGAATGTTGCTACAGAGTCAGTTTATACCTTATTAAGGAGTTTATTACTAAGAGGGGTGCACAGCTAAATCGGGGTTTACAGATTCCTGGATTTAAAGATAGGTCACTTTTGAATAGAAATTTAGACACAAGTTTGCTTTGCTTAACTTTCTGACAGTAATATGTTGCTGAACTGTCTTTGTACTAGAATGGTTCATTTTTGACATTACCTGAGGCACTAGTTTTCCCACGCGTTGAGTTATTGGCTCATTTGACACTACTTCCACCTTGCACACAACCTTCTGAACAGGAATATGAAACTGCAGATCACCTTCCTGAAGGTAGACCGACTGACCCCGTTTCACCTTTAAACCTTTATTGACCTTCACTAGGGAACAATGAGATGAGCAGGTCAGTAAAAGCAGAAGCATAACAAGCAAGAACAAGGCCAGTGTGGGACATTGATTAGCCATTATTGTCAGTCACAAGGCGTTGTGCGCAATATCCAGCAGCCTTCGGATGAAAGCTGGATACACTTCAGTCAGAAGATTCTTCTGGACCTAGCTCAACTTTACTTCCAATGGCATGACAGGCATTTGAATGCTCACATGGTCAGTTGGGATCTGTGAAAAAATAACAAAATTTCAGACCAAAGTATTTCATTTCTTTACTACTTAAACAAAACCTAAGCTGTTCAAGGGTAGTTTGCCATTTCAAATCTATCTAATCTAATCATGTATTTAAATGTATTTTGATCATTTATCTATTTAAAGCCTGGTGTACATTATTTCTATCAGTTGATTTGTTTTTATATAATTTAATGATAGATAAATAATTATAGATAAGCATTTATAAAGAAGCGTAATTCTCATGTATATATACATTTTATTGTCCAAAAAGCTATACGTTTGCCTGCTTTTGAACTAAAGATTCCCCAGCACAACTAGCACAACCATAATGAACAGCAGGCAATTAGAACATTAACATTCTTGGACTTTCCAGCACAGGACAGGACCTGGGAACAGAACTCTGTAGATTGTTTATTTGTTTCAATGGGTTTAAGCTACGAAGGAAAACTTTGTCTATGCATCCAGCTAAATATTAGTAAACAGCTAATTCAGCATATGAAGTTGCATGCATGACACATTGTAACCGTTATGTTGATGGTAGATTTAGTGCAATTCTTCGATTAAGTATGCAGATATATATTTTTTTATCTGAGGTATCAAAGCTATTTTTGAATGTGCTTAGATACAGATTTGTCTTAGTTGATTAAATATGTCTTTTGTGTGACCTACATCCTATTTCAGTGTTTATGCTTCATTAATCTTGAAACGTTTTTCCAGAAAACTGCAAATATGCTGAACCACAGATTTCCTGTCAGGGTTTTGAGTTTAGTCTGTATATCAATGCAGTTGGTTTTTCCCTCCTAGTGCTCCAGGTATCCAATAAAATGAAAGAAGGTAAATCAGATTTAAACTTTTATGTAATGCATCACTGAGCATTATTTGGTAATTGTGTCAATGGAATGCCTCCAGATAAGTTGAGCTATAATCCACATAAAGATGCTCCAAAGTGTAGTGGGTTTGTTAGCAGGGAGGGATTATTGATCATGTGCTTGACATCATCGCCTCACAGCTAGAGAGCGGTTGGTTTAAATCGTAGCTAGTGCTTTGTTGGAAGCTGCTTTACCCCATCCTTCCCCTGTCCTATCTGGCTAGATTCATCTCTATTAGCAGATCCTGCATAACCGCTTCAGAGGGAGTATGATCTGTGTCAAGTGGTGTATTGGATGCAAGCAACTTAAAAACCTGTAGACATCATTCTTTGATTGACCTGATCACTGCATGAGCAAAGGTTTGACCTTACAAACTCCCAAAGACAATATCTCAACCAATCTATCAGATCCGCTAAAATGGCATCTGCTATCAGAAAGCTTTTGAGTGTGGAGGAGCGTAAAGATGAAAAGCCCTAAAAGCAGCACGTCTTTTGAAAGAACAGGCTTCAATTAGGGAAGAACAAGCTGGCCAGCGTTCTGTCGAATTCTTGTGCTGTTAAACAAGAATCAAGAATCAAGAATCAGTTTATTTATATAGTGCCAATTTACAACAGGTGTCGTCTCAAGGCACAAAAAATCAATTAAAATCAAGGATACATTCTAACAAATCAATTTGAAAAAGTTTCCAATCTAAGGAACCCCAGCAGATTGCATCGAGTCATTGACTTGCAGCATTCACTCCTCTGGAATCAGCATGCAGAAACAATGGCTTGTGTTGTCGTTGACTTTACAGCAATCCCTCATACTGAGCATGCATGTAGCGACAG
>JAVLVB010000618.1:61590-75311 GCA_032876305.1 Orestias chungarensis | reverse complement strand
GAGTGAGACATGAAGAAGGTAGAGCAAAGGAGAACCGTCTGTCAAGACTGAGTTCCTCCCCCAACCGGATTAGGCTGTCTTCTCTACCTCTTCCTAACTATAAACTTTATCAAACAGGAAGGTTTTAAGCCTAGATTTGAAACTACACAGGGTGTCTGCCTCACGGACTAAAGCTGGAAGCTGGTTCCACAGGAGAGCAAAGGAGCTTCAGACAATTACTTTGGCATAATGTGGATTTTATTCTTTTGACTCATTATAACTCTTATGTCCGAAACTCGCAAATGTAAAAAAAAAAAGTTTACATATAGCAAAAATAACGTCTAAATCTGAATTATTTACATTATGTTTGGGCCAAAAATCAAGTGGTAGCACTAGAAAGACTTACTTTGTTTTATCAAACCAATATTTTACTTATGAATTGCTAATATCTAATAAAATACTTTACAATTTATTTTACAATTACTGTGAATGTGATTTCTTTCAAAATAATTTTTCAAATAACACAGATCCCTTTTTAGGACATTAAGGGAAATTTAAACTGCAAATATTCCTACATTTAATGACCAACAGAAAATAATTTTTGTCACCTTTAACAGCAAGTTAACTCTGTGCAGATTGCAAGGAAAGGTAACCATCTTATAATATTATTTTAGAGAAAAACTCCTCTGGCAAATGTTCGTTACCAGCTGGTGGATATGGTATGCTTGACTGCTGTAACATGACAACAAAAATCAGGGAGTAGCTGTAAACTAACCAATTGAAATGAAATCAACTAACAGTACCAGGAGGGAAGGTCAAGGTCCAGCCAGAGTTATGAAGGGAGCCTACTGATATGCTATAAGAACGAGGCGGTGTGAATTACAGCAAATAAATAGGCAACCAAGGTTTGTTTTAAAGGTGTGTTTAAATGTGCCAATTATTTGCATTATAAATGTATGCAAACTTATTAAACACATTACTTTAATAAAGTAAAACTATTAAAGTAAAGTAAAAGGTTATTTTTTTTATCCTTACAATCATTCAAATTAATTGTTCCCTCACATGTTATGTTTCTCTGTCCTTTTGATGAGAAATGAGGACTAGTTCAGGAAAAGCTCAAATAAAACAGAGCTCTTAGATTTTCCAATCAGAAAATAGCTTCTCAGGCATGTTCTACAGCTCTATTAGAAGACGAACAGGAAATGTGTACACGAACAACAGGAGGCCTCACCCTGAGGCTAAGCACTCAGACATGAATAGCCTGACGTTTGTTGCTGGGGGAAATATTCTATAGAGACATCAGTAAATTAACACTTAAATGTGGGGTTTATTTGGAAATCATTTAATGTGAGTTGTTTTAACTCAATTATCTTTTAATTATGTGCCAATATTATATTATTCCTTCTATTTTATTTTTTTTTTTTGTCTCAAACCCACTTGACTCTCTTTTAGCCAGTGGTATTAAAGGGGTTCCGGGGTAGGTGTTTATACCAAGGAAGGGAAGTGGTGCAGCTTAGCTGAAACATGTTTCACATGTTTTTCTGCTGCATTCTTTTAACGTTTTTCCAGGATATCTTCTGTCGACCTCCCACAGAAAGCACCTTGTAATCAGCCCCAGAATTGACTAACATGTTGCAGCTTGTTTCCTCAAACAAAAGAGTTGAAAAGAGCTCCAAGATGGGGTTTCTCGCAGTGCTAAGATTCATTCTACATCTTGCTCTTACTCATTAAAATCTTCTACCTGATTATTTCAGTGCTTGATTCCAAAATAAAAAAAAACAACATACTCTTAAATTATATAGCAAAGGTAAATTTTGCCTGATCTTGCAGATGCAGATGTGGTAAAAGAACTAGTCACAGTTAAAAAACTTCTTCACATTTTCTCACCTTACAACCACAAACTTCCCCGTATTTTCTAGGGATTTTTTTTCCAACAGACCATCCCAGTGAAAAGGCAATGGGTGAATATTTTTTAAGAAACAAAAATCCCCAAAAAATGGCATGCTAGTATAATCAGCCGTGTTTTAGCACATAAAAAAGTCCAATCAGACCAAATAGCTAGAGATATCATTTTAGTATAAACTCAGGCACTATCCTTTTTATACGTTTATGGCTTTTGACAGAAAGGATTATCCCGACCCATCTACCCAGAGAACACATTCCTAGTCTGAGGTTTGAGGTGTGGCTTCCACAGACACGCTTACTTATGTCTCTATTACCAGAACATGGATGGTCCTTTCTTAGTTTTCACAAGCACTTTAGCGATAGGACAAGACACACCAATCTAAACATGGAGAGTGGATGGAGCAGGTACAAGCCTATAGATATATGGACCAAGACACGTTAGTCCACCAGGAAACAAGGGTTTATCATCACTACAGTCACACTTACGCTGTGGGTAAACATTTCTACAGCATGGACATGGACCTGCGTATTAGTTTACTTAGGTGTATTATTGAGCTACAGCAAAGAGTTAAACCTGCAGAGTAACTGTTGGCTTGTGCAAAGGGCTTTGCGTTACTCAGCCATCTGTTTGTTCCAGAATGAACTGCAATCAATAAATTATTCAAAGATACTTTAGTTATCCCAAAGGAAAATCAAATTGAAAATAAACACCAGATCGTGCAACTTTAATATTAAGAAAAAAAATGTATGAATGAACAAAAGCTAAACTAAAAGACCTAAATCTCACACAGCAACATCTAATAAATCAAAGAAAATACAGAAGACAGCTCAAATGCAAAAAGGACCCTAAAGTGTTAACTACAGTATTGGCGGAGCAACCACCTTACATAGAGGTGGTTACAATCATATTTTTTAAAAAACAGGTCAGTGAGGTTAGCAAAACTCAAAAATAGGTATTTCTGTAAAATGAGACAGCTCTTTTAAGCAAGGAAGCTTTGACCTAGACACAAATTAGGTTTTGGTCCGAATGGTGTGAAACCAACTTTTTCCACCATAATATCACACATGTCAGGTAGTTTCTAATCATCTTAAGGCTGTTAAGATTTTTGTTATTGATTTAGAAGACATTTACATTTCCTTTAAGAATGTAATATCAGTCACAGATACTGTCTCTTGTTATATGCTCATAAGTATTACCATTAATTCTGACCTGGAGTGAGTCCATAGTAGACCAAACACACTTTAATGTCTGTATTTATTTTGTATGTGGAGTTAAGAATTGTTTCTCCAGTAAACCAGAATTTAGCTTTTCTGTAATAGCATTCCAAGCCTTTCCAGCTATTGGGACAATTGTGTCATGTAAAAGCCAGTATGTGAAGCACATATCTAGAGCATTGTTAAGATATAAACTCAAAATGAATACCTTCTTTAATATTCAGAGAAAACTTATTGTTGTTTCTTTAAACCAAAGTCAGAGACAATGGTAGCCTGTTGAGGCTGCAGAAGAATGAAGATTGGAGTTTGCCTTCCAGCAGGTCAACCACCCTTAACTTCCACGTAACGTAAATACAAATCTCAGTCTCTACTTGAAAAGACTTTCTAAACAAGTTGATTCCTCTGGTAGAGCAGCAGAATACACACTATTCTGCATTCTATCATACACACATGTATTTTAAGAAGAAATGTGTAGAAATATGAAATTCCAAACAACTCTTTAATTCTTCATATTAAGAATAAATAAAGTAAAGTTTAGTTCACACATGAGAGTGCAGCTAAACCAGCTCCGGAAGGAACATGAGTAGTAAGGACAGAGACCTGACCCCCAAAATAGCCAACAACTTTAAAAGGAATTGAAGCGCTGAAAGAGAGCCAGAGGTTATCAGTGAACATCAATGCTTTCTGTGAGACCTTGCATAAGAGCCAGCACAATGCCTGGACAAAGAGTAGAAGTCTATCTTTCAAGCCCACTCATTCCTGCACTGCTACATTAAATGTCTGTCCTCTCTTGATTTCCACTTACTGTGGTAAAACAGGCTCTTTGATTCCCTAATAAAGCTCTGCATATCGAAGTGACTGATGAGAATCTCTATGTGGGGCCTAAAATGAAGTTAGGAATGCAGGGAAAGGTCCAAATGTTAAGCTGTCTGTAGCCCTCTGTCCCTGTTAGCTGCAGATCCTTTTCCTGTTTGGGTAAAGCTTCATGTTACACTTGCTAACCAATGCATTAACAATACACACTCGCTTAAGCCCATGAACTACCTGACAATGAGTCTTCACAGAAAAGACAAGTACAGACCATGTCTTCATCTTTGGAACATTGTTTTTCTGCTGGTCTAATGTCAGATCCTGCTTTAAACCTCCAGCAAGACAAAGTTCACTTTCTAATCCAAACCCAAACCAAACATTGTTTCTTATTTTTATTAAGTGACGTTTGTTTCAAATTTATTTAAAAAGCTAATTATGAAACTTCCTACAATTTCTACTTATACCAATTTTGAAGAATGTTATCCAGCTTTCCATTTTTTCTAAAGATACGGATAGATGTAGCTCAGTTTAAAAAATATATATATTCTGAATAACACCTGATGATGGTGTTGGATTAACTGAGATTCCTAACATATCCAGAGCTAAAATCCAATTTTGCCTTTTATTGAAGGAAGGCTGTTAGCATGTTATTAAATCAGCAGCACACATATGTTTTTAACATTGTTGCTCACCCCCCAGGAAGCCTTGGCATCAAAGGGTGGCAAGATTTGTATCGCTTAATTTTGTGCCCAGTCGATGCAGATGCACATAAGATATGGCTAAATACACCAGCTAGCAAATGCTACAGTGGTGTCTAATTTACGGTCTTTTAAACCCTAATCCAGATTTATTGGTATCTATTTCAAAATTGTCAATATTAACACTGCATAAACCTAAACCAGAGCAGCACATTGCCATTGACGTAGAGTGCTATAAACAGTTTACTTGGCTGCAAAATCATGAATTAACCTTTAGAATCTATAAATGACTTAAAATGAACCTGTGTTCAAACACTTGCTCTAGTTAAGCTCTAAATAGGCAGATTTTTACCCATATCTCTGCCTTGGAGTTTCAATCTCCAAGGTGTTAGATTGAGATATGGACATGATAAACAACCAGGCTTAAATTATGTGATGGACAACAATTCAAAGGACACCAAAGTCCTGGCTCAAAAGAATAGCTCAAAAGCACCATAAAGATTTAGACCAAGTCCAAGTAAGAACTTAACCGAATAAGATGGCAGAGTGTGTTGTTATACAGTCCTTTTACACTGGAAAAAGTTTCAATGTGTCTACTTTCAGACTGTTCTGCATAGATGAGTGCGTTAAGGTTTATTCACAGCGATGAAAAACCCACATTACCAGTAATTGGAAACCAAGAATGGGACAACCAGTTAGTAGGTTAAGTGTGAAATTTCTTTTTTCTAAAGTATCAGGTTGTTGTGGATGTTTTTTTCATTTTAATATGTATAAAAGGTGCTTGATGATCTGAAACATAAAACTATAAAAAAAAAAAGATTATATAGAGGGTAAATACTTGTTCTCTTTTCTGTGCATAGACACTGCTGAGATGTTATATTTTATATACATATATATAAATATATACATATACGTTAACCATATATATATATTAATGTTTAATTTGCATCTATACTTCTGGCCAGTCAATAGTAACCCTAAACAGTTGTTTGTGAGAGAATTTGATGTTACATGTAACAACAGCTCTGCACCACAGCTGGGTTTGTATCTAGTCACCACATCTTTTAATTTAAGTAATGACAGGGTCCTCCGAGCTCTGCACATTTCAAAGAAAAAACAGCCGATGGGAAGAGAGAAAGCATTCTTTTGAAAACACAAGCTAACATTTGGCTGCAGTCCAGTGGCACAGAGCTGGGTGTGAAACAAAGAGACTGAAAGGCTCCCAGATACTCCCAGAATGCAACAGCCAGAGCTAAGTGGTTCACATAGTGCTGATTAAATGACAAAGTTCTTTAGGAAATTTTAAAGTGCTGACTTCTTTGAATGCACCAAAGTGGTGACAATGAGTGTCCAACAATTAGAAACAAAAGCATTGGGAATTCTTATCTTCCATTGGCAGGAAGCCAAGAATAAAAAGCTGAGTTTTGAAGAGCAGATTTATTTACTCTCATGTACCAGACACATGTCTGACATAGAAAAAAAAATCTGGTTAATCCAAGGTTCTGAGACAACCAGACATCTCTGCAAACATGTAGGCATGGTCTTACCTGAACATCTGATCCTCCATTTACTTCTTCTTCACCCCCTGCTTCCTGCTGTGTGCTTTCAAACGCGACTGCTTCATTGACAGAATCTGGCTTATTTCTTAGTGACTAACTCCACCTCTGAGGGAGTAGGATGACTAAAGAGGGAGGGACAGGAGGAAGAGCAAACTGAGGATGGATTTCGCTTCGTTGCTGCTGTGGGATCAATCTTCGAAGAGGAAAAATTCCAAAACAAGCAAGAGACTTGAAGATCAAAGTCTTGTCTGTTGCTTTGTCATTACTGAACTCAAATGGAGACAGATAAGAGGCTTAGTACAATACCTATGTAAGGTAACACTTGAACAGGGACAGTGACATATTGCAAAGATTGTATGTTTTCTAATGGAGCTCCAGGAGGAGGAGAAACTATGGCTCTGTTTTCAAATGTCTTCACACTATTCTTCTACATTTAGACCTATTTCAAACCTAAAGTCCAGTTTATTTTGTTGTGATCTCTTGACCAACACAAAATAAAAGTTTTGAAGGCAGGTGTTGTTGTTGTTTTTTTGCATTTGGCCCCCTTTAACTTCATTAGACTAAACAAAATCCAGTGCCCCAGCACAGTGACAGCTACCGTCAGAAGTTACCTAATTGCTCAATCAAATCAAAATCAAATCAAAAATACTTTATTCATCCCAAATGGAAATTAAATAAATGTATTTAACTGCAGTGGTTCATATGTAACATTATGTGTGGTGAAATAAAACCTGGTAGTGAAAGCTTCAGGTTGAGGGGATGTTTTAATTAAGCAAGGATAGGAAGGTAAGAATTTGACAATCCGTAAAAATACTTTTCACCAGACACTAATTCTAATCAGACTGTATTTAGGCTACCTTAAAACTAGGCATTATTCTGTCTGTACATCTACAAAGCTGGTGGAGACGTTTGGATTTCATAAGATCTAATTAATACCATGTTCCCTCTACATCATTAAAATCCTTGGATGGTATTTTAATGGCTAACGGACTCAAACATTTTTTCTAAGAGTTTTTTCGTTTGTCAAACATTTTAAAAAGTTTATTAAAACACCTTTTTCTTGCGACTCGTAATTACATAAAATTTCTGTCGTGGTTTAATTTTATTTATTTTTCCTAATTACTGTTTGTTATTTTGCTGATTTCATCGATTTATTATTTTTCTTTTTCTTACGTAAATTGTATTGTTCCTTCCATTTTGTGCCACTTTACGTTGGTCTAGCAAAAACATAAAACTCCTCATAGACTTTCATTTACCAATATAAAATTTCTAATTTGAAGAAAATGACTTTATTAATACCAAAGGGAAATTAAATGTTGAAAATCCTGTTATTCAAGCATATTCAAAGAGTTATTGTAGATGCTAATGACTGTGAGTCTTAGAAGGATCTCCGGTAGCAGTCAATATTACAGCAAATTTCAATAAGTCTCTGACCGAGGACTCTCTGTTGTTGTATAACACTTTCATGAAGAGGGTTATCAGGATAGTCAATATTTCATAATTTTATAAAGAATCGTTTCTTCCAATATTATCTCCACTGGTTCCACAGTCGTTCCCAGAAAAGAATCACCCTACTTTATAAGTTATTAAGCCTTTTAAAGTCTCTGGTTCTGATTCTGCTATCTCAACAGATGACGACAGACGGGATTTAGCTCTCCACAACAGACAGATAGAATATGTGTAGCATTTTACTGTAATAAAAACAGTAAACAAGTCTAGGTAAACAACTTCCCTGTTGTAATTCCAGTTTGATGTCCAGGTGAACACCGAGACATTTATAATCCTCCACCTTGGCTCCCCATGATGGATATAGTGCTTGACTTGCCCCTGTTTCTTTTAAAACTCACAGTAGTCTCCTTTTCTTCGTTAGATTCTACAATAACATAATTGTTTCCACACAACGCCATAAAGTCGGGCCCCAGCTCTGTGTACCCAGCTTCCTGTCTATTTCTGATACACTCAATGACTGCAGAGTCATCTGAGTATTTTTGCAGAGTATAGGGCCCTTACTTGAGCTGTCAAGAAGTCAAGAAGCCGAGCAGAGAGATGCTAGAGTCTAGGGTGTGAGCAATGTCTATAGCAATGTTTCAGTAAAATAACACAGCCTACTCTGGCTGAGTCCTTCTTAGCTTTGAAGTTCATCCGACTTATTAGCTCTCATGTTGAGTTAGTTTGATGGTCCTCCTTCTCTTTGCTCCTGCTTTGTATATCCACCACCATCGCCTTTGCAATGTCCTGGTTGTAAATTCCCTTGTTGCTTTGACTATGCATTATTACAAATGTGCAAAATAGTTATCAGCAAAAAATCTTCCAAGCTGTAAAGCTTTAAAAAACTAACAAGATAATTATTTCAAAAGCTCCAAAATCTGGGTCAGTATTAGCCACATTAACATTTAACAAACAGAGTTACTCCAATATGCTGCTGTTTTGACAGAATTCTACAATTAATAATTGGATATTGAAATATCCATCCATCTACAATACCTCTAGAATTCATTCAAGAAATTATGAAAAAAAAACATTATCAGTGGAAAAATGCTTTATGTAATAATACTTAAATTATAATCTTGTTTTTTTCAAGTTTTAAGTCTGGTACCTTTAAGTCTGGGTATTTAGCTTGTTGCCAAACATGGAGCAGAGAAGGCAAAGTGAAAGCTGTCTAAAAAAAGACGATCAGAGAAAATGTCACTACTGATAGAACACGTAGATGCCCATTCCAGCATTACACTCTATTATTGTTGAGGTTTGGATCAGTTCAGCGGTCAGGCTAAGCATTCTCAGCAGGAACACGCAGAGTGCTTGTCAAAGAGGACCAACATTCCTCAGCTTCAGCAGTGGACTGACGCAGAAAGTCCTGACAGCCCCTGCAGCTCCTTGCCTGACTATTAGAGCCAGGACGTGCATACTGATCTGGAGGGTGAAGGCTAGCATTGGTCCAACAAGAGCTTAGACTTTCTATCATATCATACTGGTGTGAAAACCTTCTTAACCCAGTATGCTCCCAGGAAGGTGTTTTGTTATTTTACACGTAACCATAATGCTGTTCCTCATATGCTCTGTCAAAGGCTTGCTGCTGAAAGAGCAACGCAGAAATGCAGAGAAGAACCAAGAGCTCAGCAAAGCTATCTTGGAAATGCTGGATATCAAGAAAGTGTCAGCGAGTTATCAGGCAAAACCACATCCTTACATGAAGAGGATCTACCAGCGTCTGGAGTCACTGGAAGTTCACGACTTTGAGAGACCAGATGGAATCGTGGTGCAGAGTTTTCGTAGTGTTGATGGTGAGACAGATTTTTTTGTTTTTTTCATAATTATTTTAATGGTAGTATGTAAATGGAACAAAACTGAAACAACAAGAATTGCCATAGCAGCTGTTTGACACAAGAACTTTAAGGAATAAGAGGTTTAGTAGAAAGTAAGTAATGCTGTATTTTACTCTTCGGATCACCCAGGGCCACCTCATGCTCCCCATGGATGGATCTGGTTCAACATTAGCAGCCTAAACCCTTCCATGTTGGGTGCAGAGCTGGTCCTATACAGGAAGACACTCCATCCAAGTCCTCTCAGTGTGACTGTGACTCTGCACAGCATCATCATATCACTAAACAATCTGAATGAAATTCCTGCTCTAGAGGAGAGGCAGCTGACCCTGGACCAGCGACCCTCTTCTGGGTATGATGTGTTCGATGTGTCAGCTGTGTTGGCTTTGCAGTCTCTAAAGGTGGTGGGCTTCCAACTGAGGTATACGGATGAGAGTGGGAGTCTGGTTCTACATGAAGCGCTTACACGGAGTCTGTACTGTCTGAACCAAGGTTGTCTGCAGGAACCCTTACTAGTGCTCTATGATGCACATCCTCTTCCAGTCCAACAGTTGGAATAGTAGCTAAAACCCTTTATTTTTCTGACGGAAATCCAGGCAAAAAACTACAGTGTCTTTGCCGTTGTAACTAAAGGAAAGGATTTGTATTAGTATATTTTGTTTCTACTGAGCAACTATAGCATTGTTTTAACCAAGTGGAGACTTTTTGCTGTTTAAGGATCTAATGGAGTTAGGATGGTCTGATAAACATATACTGCTATAAATCAGCCAGCGGACAGTAATTGAAATTTCTAAAGTGAATTTTCCTTAGTTCTTGTCTCTTGTAAAAGAGAAACCTGTTGAAGTTCAGTACCAACACAGACTAGCTAGTCTTGGAGGCTAAAGCTAAAGGCTACTCTGAGAGGAACCACTACCAATTGTAATTCCTTTTCCGGATACAAATGAATCTCAGAACATCTTAGCGGTTTATGCTAAAAACATTTCATTACCCTTTAAATAATTTTCACATATACACAGAAACCACCACAAGAATTCTTTTCAGTGTTTGATTGTGTTCTTTCTATATGGGACCCAGGGCAAAAGGATTGAAATTAAACCTGCCAAACATAACTGAGCAGTTTACTGAGTTTCTGCTGCAAGTTGCTGTTATTTTCTCTGTCTGCAGTCAGTGGAGAGCCCTGCCCCTCATCTCTCCTTCTAGTAAACGATCAATCAGCAACAAGTATGCAAATAAGCCCACAAGCATCCACATTTTTCACTCATTAGGAAGAAAAGCCCAATAGGTAAACAATAACGAAGCAGAAAAGTTCCATGAAATTGATTCTAGCGATTCATGCTGTCAGACACTTTATATATAGTTTACTTTAAAAACAGATGCAAATTCACTTAATTTATTATTAGTTTTACAATAGTTTAAAATGCAATGACCTTTCAATCCGATAAATGTTACTTTGGTTGTTGAAGCTGATGAAGATTATCTTAGTCTTCCCTCTTATTATCTATTATTATTTTCTGTTTCCCCCTGAGTGATCACCACCTTACTGTAGTTTTTGTACCACATTGACCTGAAGAACTAAACTAGTCGGAGCTTTGGTTCTGGTGGGAAACCCAAGCTATGTTGGTCTTAGAGGCCAGGGAACCGAGCAAGTTATGTGGAGTTGGACACAGTTTTTTTTTTTCATCTAATTTTCACTTCATTATTCTTTCATTCCCTCAATAATAAATATGAATTGGATATATAACAACTTAAAGGAATGAATGACAATGAGCATAAAAAAGTAGAAATGTTCATCTGTCACCTATTCACACAAAGAGAAAGAAATAATTTAAACACACAAAAAAAATACAACAAAACAGTTTATTTAGCCTTGTTGCTTCATCATAGTGATTATAAAATTTATTTCATTGATAGGAAACTCACAAAAAACAAATAAAAGTCTTCTGTACTAGATTGCATCAAGAGTTCTGATTAAACTTAAAAACAGAGATTGATCATATCTCCCCTGTTTTCTCATCCCTTAATTGGCACCCTGTCAAATCCAGAATAGATTTTAAGATTCTTCTTTTGACATATAATTCCCTCATTAATCAAGCTCCATCATACATTAGAGATCTGATTACTCCTTACGTCCCTAACAGAGCACTTAGCTCCCAGACTGCAGCTTTACTGGTGGTTCCTAGGATCTCAAAAGTAGAACCAGAGGTTATTTCTCAGCTCCTCTTCTGTGGAACCAGCTTTTGTCCATGAGGCAGACGCCCTGTCTAGTTTTAAGGCTAGGATGAAAACTTTTCTTTTTGATAAAGCTTATAGTGAGAATGTCATGATCTGTGTTTTTGTTCTCTGTTAGTTTGCTGTTTTATTTATTGTAGTTGCTTTGTTTTACTTTGTTATCATTAGTTATTGTTTTCTTTAGGTTATTTTCTATTTTGGTTTAGTCTTTGTTTTTGTTATTTTCTGTGTTCTCTAGTTTTCCCTGTTCTCTCCCTCTTCACTCTGTGTTTTCTCTCTTCGTTATCACTCACATCTGTTTGTAATTATCCAATCACCATCTCCACCACTCCACCTCCTGCTCCTCAGTATTTAAGCCTGGTTTACGCATTCACTCACCACTGGATCGTCTGCTTACCTCCTCGTCTCTCTGCGCCTTCTCCTGTCAGTTCCTCCACGTCTTCCAGTAAGCCTTCCCCTCTTGCTCGCTGATTCTCTGTGCTGGTTTTTCTCTCACTCCTCCTTCTTTCTCCTCTGTTCCCTTGTAGTTATTTCCTTAGGGTTTTTGTTTCTTTAAAGTCTATGGTTACCCTCGTGTCCTTCTTTGCTGTTTGTAGTTTTATTCCTCAGTTGTTTGCTCCCTTGTTGCCTCTGATTCCTCTCGCGTTTCTTCTTATATTATTATTATTAGTTTGTTTATTTTTACACCCCGTGTTTATCTGCTGGTTTATTTCTATTTTTTTTTGTTAATTCATGTTTGTAGTCCCCGCTTCAGTCCTCTGTTTGTTTATGTTCCAGTCCCGCTTTATCCCTGTTCTGTTTCCATGTTCCCTTTTTTCTGGTTTATGTTCTGTTCTTTATTCCTCCCCAAATAATTTATTTATTCTCATATTCCACCGCTGCTCAAATCCTTGATCGCACTTCGACATATAAAGAGGTAGAGAAGACAGCTTGATCCGGTTGGGGGAAGAATTACGTCCAAACAGATGGCTTTACTTAGCTCCACCTCTCTCACATCTCACTGTAAGGTTTAGGTTATCCTGATCTACTTCCATAGACCTGCTGCTATAGACTAAGGCTGCTGGGGGACATTCTGACCACTTTTTCTTTTTAACTGGCGGTTCTCCACCGTCATTACATCCTTGCTCAGTATGAGCAATTGTAAACTCCACCAAGCTATCGCTTTGATGTTCTGATCCAGGAGGAGCAAACGCTGCAAGCCAACGACTCATCGCAATCTGCCGGGTTTCCTTAAATTGGAACCTTTTTAATCTGGTTTGTTTACCATGTTTTTATGATTGGAATGAAATGACTTTCTTGTAAAGTGCCTGCAGACGACATGTGTTGTAAATTGCCGCTAAATAAACTGATTCTTGAATCTTGTTTTATCTCACTGTCAAGATTGTTCCATAAATGAACATCTTTTGTTGAAATCTCCCATTTGCACCTTAATGCGTATGGAGCAAGATGCCTTCACATTTTTGCCTACACCCTCATGAAATCATCTGTAGAACCCGCCCTTCATTAAAGTTGCCTTTAAATCTCACTAACATGAAATAATAAAGCAAAGATTTTCATTTTAAGTGGGAAACGCCCTTTGCCATCATTTTATTTCTTTCTAGCAATATGTTCTCAGCTTATAGATTATGCCATGAGATAATATTTTTGGACATGCTATATTATCAGAACATTTTAATACTCACTTGGATTGTGATTGTTTGAAGAAATGAGACAACCGCATATCTATATATATATACATATATAAATATATATATCTACAACTGCTGCTATAAACTCTATTATTTCCGTATCCTGTGCTTCTAATTTGGCTTTCTGTCTTTTCAAACCCCCAGTCGGTCGTGGCAGATGGCTGCTTGTACTGAGCCTGGTTCTGCTGGAGGTTTCTTCCTGTTAAAGGGGAGTTTTTCCTCTCCACTGTCGCTACATGCATGCTCAGTATGAGGGATTGCTGTAAAGTCAACGACAACACAAGCCATTGTTTCTGTCTGCTGATTCCAGAGGAGTGA
>JAVLVB010000618.1:45073-61490 GCA_032876305.1 Orestias chungarensis | reverse complement strand
ACATATATATATTTATTTATTTATATATATATTTATTTATATAAATTCAATCCAGTTCAGTTTATTTATAGAACGCAAATTCTCAAAACATGTCATATCAAGGACATTTACAGTATCTCGTGGCTGCTCTCTAGTGGGCACAATTAGTGACTGCATCACTGCAAATTATGACTATCAGTGGCTTCAGGCTCCGATTATCAAGGGGTCGCTTTCCTCCTTTAATACACCTTTATCAACGGCTTCTTACATCGCCATTGGGGCTCTCTAGAATGTATTTCTAAGCTCAGGAGCCACGGGTCACTCACAGAGACATGACCCTACAAATGCAGGTCAGGCTTTCGGACGGTGTGAGGAAGTCATTGTATCCAGAGAGAACCTAGACACGCAGGGAAACCCCAGAGGAGGATCTGTAGCCACGCCCACCTTACTGCACAAATGCTAAAAACGGTTGTCAATTCATTTTTTATAGTTATAGAACAGCGATTATAAAAAATAACTGCAGTGTGGGCTATGTCTACTTCCAGAAAACTCCACTGTAACATAAAAGCGGGCAGAATCTAAAACATTTTATTGTTTTAGTTGATCTGAGCCGAACAGGAAGTGGTTCAGCATTCCTCTGATGTGATTGGCGTAGACATGTGTCCTTTATCCGCTGTTCCCGCCAATCACTGACGAGCTAACCCGGCAGCGTCACCGCCCACTGTAGGCGCAATTTAGCCCAGAACAGCGGAGAGACCCTCTGAATTTAGCTCTGCCCTGTGCTAGCTCCGGCGGGTCCGGTCCGGTTCGGTTCCGTTCGGCTGGGAGTGAGCCGGTCTCGTCGCGGTTCTGCCATGTCTCCGTAGCGGCTCTGCACGGACACTTGGAAGCGGACAAAGAGAAATGCATCCCCGCAGCGCCGAAGCTGTTCTCTCCCGTCCACAAAGCCTCTGAACGCAGGCCGCGTTTCTCCTCTCAGGCGGCGGCGGATGATGCTCAAACATGTCGGGGAATCATTTCAAAGGCCACGAAGTCAGCTGCTGCATCAAATACTTCATTTTTGGTTTCAACATCCTGTTCTGGGTAAGACCTCCTCTGTGTGTGTTGTGCTGGCTCTCATTGTTGTGGTGATGGTGGGGGTGGGGGCCGGCCCAGAGCTCGGGTCTGATCGGTGCTGCTCGGTTCTGTTGCTCTGGTCGTGTTTCAGCACCGATGTCCGGACCGAAGCAGCTGAGTGTGTCTGCACACGCGCAACTAATCGGCTTAATACGGTAATGAGAGCTGAGCGCTGACACGGAGAGCAGAAGCACTGTCCCTGCTGAGCACTGCAGGTCAGCCGGCTTCAGCTCAGGGCCGCCCAATTAACTCAATGCAGCTGTAGCAGTGAGGTTTAGCTCCAGCTGACAGCCTGACCTGTTCTTACTCATTTATGTGTCACAAGTTGAAATTATGGCGTTGCTGTATCTCCAAAGGTAAAATAGTCTGAAAAATAGGTGATACCATAATAATAATATTAATAATATCAATAAAAAAATCATGTCATGGTTGCCACAAATGATTTCTAATGTAAACACAAGAGTGGCCCGAGTTTGATTTACAGAACATTCCAACATTCTGCTTAAAAAAAAGTGCAACATTAAGTTAGAGTGATAGAACAACAAATCCATACAGCAAATAACACTTAGATGTATAAAAATGTTAAAAATATATTCAACTGTACGAAAACAGACAAAATAAATAACCCAAATACTTAAGGATTTAAATAAAGTTACCTGACACAAGAGAACACAAATGGTTTAAACATAAATAAAGATGAATAATTAGACGAATTCACTCTTAAGAGTTTATGCATGTAACTAAAATTATGTGCAAAAGATTTAGTTTAAAAAACTACAGAATGTAAAAACCATTATTGCTCACATTTGACTTCTGTTACCCTCAATGTTCCACACACTCCTATAACCTGTACTTTCTGGCATTTCTAGAGGCAAAGTCACTTAAAATTATCAGTAATTATGCATGGAAAAAATAAAAAATTAAATACTTTCTCTTTAATTGCCCCTTGGGGGGGGGGGGTGCCAGTGGCTTTGAGGCCCTAAGCCGGCGCTTAGTTAGCTTTGGCCTTGGTCCAGCTGTGATCTCATCCCAGAGGTGCTGCTAGAACCTGAAATAGTGGGTCCCCCCCAACCCCACCCCACCCCACATGCATGTATGTTTGCTGTTCATCTGATTATAACAGTATAGAACATACTGTACCAGGCTGGCTATGATGGGCCTAGAATGGCTGCAGGTCAGAAATGTATGGAAAAAAAACGACGAAGATCACATCCCCTACTCTAACATCTGTCTGCCTTAAAACCACCAGTCAGATTTCTAAAGAGGACCAGCAAAAGACGTGGATCAACCTTCTGCTGATAAGCTTATTTTTTTTAGATGGGTTTAACGCATCAGGATGACATGATCTCTGATTAGGGGTTAGGGTCTGTTGGCTTAGTTCATCTCCCAAGATAAAGCAGGTTGACTTAAACCCCCTGTTCTTCGTACATGTACCACAAATTGCTTGTTTGCATAAATTAATATGCATCCAGCAGCTCAAATTTGTTTCTAGTTCTCACTGTTCTGTAAAAATCAGATTATATAACATTAAAGACGTTAATATTGCTTCTGTATTTGTCAAGAAATAAGTGGCTGCGGGGTGTGAATACTTTTGTTTTAGGCAGAGTGACTGATCTTCTTTGTATGATCACCTTGAGGTTTCCCAGTGTCATGTAATCGTCACAAACCCTCAACAAAAATGTATTTTATTTCTACTTTTTTTTATTCTTTTCTCCTCACAGTTGAATGTTTCCATGCGTTATATTATAAAGTGTGAAAAAGTTTCGGGTGCATCATACATTCGCTTTGACACCGGTGTCGGTTCTTAACCCTCAGTTTTGTCTGATAAGTAAAACTGGGCTGACCTAATTTCCATATTTCCATCTTGTTGCTGTTTGTGTTTATATAAGAGAGCGGCTCGGTCGTAAATGATGCTAGGATGGCAGGACTGTGGGGTGCTTAACTGAAAATGATAGGCAACTTCAGTGGTGAGGTCTTTTTTTTTTAAGTTGTTGAAAGGATAGAGAAATATTTTTAATATCAGGTATTGGCCACAATAATGCAGGATTAATATTAGTGCATCCCTAGGAAACACTGATTCCTTCCCTGCTGATCATTGAAGTGTTAAATTGATGCTGTCACTGTGAAAATAGTTCTGTTTCTCCTGATCCACAACAGTCATTGCTTTATTGAGCATCTGTTCCTCCTCCCTGTAATGAGATGTGACTGGTGTTTTGCAGCTGCTGGGCATGGCCTTAGTTGGGATTGGACTGTGGGCGTGGAGTGAGAAGGTGAGCACACAAACTGGAAACCAAATCAAGTTTCTGTCTGTGCTGGTACCAGCTTTCCTGGCTATTTCCTGTCACTTTGACTACTTGCCAAACATGACAACGACCCGAAGACATGTCTGTTCTCTCCTCCAGGGAGTCCTGTCCAACATCTCATCCATAACCGACCTAGGGGGTCTGGACCCTGTGTGGCTCTTCATGGTGGTCGGGGGCGTTATGTTCATTCTGGGCTTCGCCGGATGCATTGGAGCACTTCGGGAAAATACATTTCTGCTTAAGTTTGTATGTTCCACTCTGCAAGCACCACAAATAAACCCAGAGAAAGGTTGTTTCCTGTCTGCTTCTGATCTTTCCGCTAATGCCGATTCTCCCTTCTGTTCAGTTTTCCGTGTTCCTGGGAATCATCTTTTTCCTGGAGTTGACAACAGGGATTCTGGCCTTCGTTTTTAAGGACTGGATCAAGGACCAGCTTAACCTGTTCATCAACAACAACATCCGGGCCTATAGGGACGACATCGACCTCCAGAACCTTATCGACTTCACTCAGGAATATGTGAGTCGTAGGAGCCTAATAAATGTGATCAGCCATGAATAGGAGCACAAAGCCTCACATTAAGTATAACATTCTCACCCTAATGTTTATGACGAACTGAGAGTAAAACGTTTAGGGGCATTTGTAAAATAGAGCCTATGTGCTCAGTCTGGAGTTAAATTTCTCATGTTTCTATGTTTCCTGCTGCTTTTGGTTCCAACTCAATTGCGATATAACCTATTAAACAAGTGGAGATGTGGACCTGTCATTAGCACTGATCGATTTAGTTCAGATTAATCATCCCTGGCCAATGACCCTCAGGTCTAAAGACTTAACATTTCGATCTGGCATCCACACCCACTGACTAGTGTGAAGAAAAATAAATGTCATAATCCCCCTTTAAAGAGTTTAGTGTATGGAGCTGATCAGTGTCCCCAGTTGGTCAAACCATTATCAGCTGAATGTACCAGAAGGAAAGCCAGGCTGCTGTAGGGCTGGCCAATAAAACCATAACAATATTTATTGTGAAATAACTGTTTCTTGATTGAAGTATTAGACTATTGCAATAGAAAATTTTTTTTGTTTCATTTTTGGATAGTACCCAATCCTAATTAAGTAGCGCAGTGTTGAACCAATCCGACTCGAGCCAGCTCAGGTTAGGTTGACGTGTTTACCTACAGCGGCACCAAAGGGGCACACGTTTGGGCTGAGGCAGCTGACTCAGCAACAAAGAAATAAAGAGCGTTCCTTCCTGAGAGAAACCAACTGGGAACTAGGGTAACGTTACTGAAAAGGAGGAGATTGTTTTTAAGCCTGTAAAAACTACAGTTGCAAAATTGCGACTAGCGACATTGCTGAATAAAACAGCCTGTGTCTATAAATATGGTGCCGAGCAGCATTTGTGGGCATGGTCCTATTCAAAGTTTAGCAGTTTGTAAAACACCCTCCGGCGGCAGCGCACAAACGCGGCGGCGAAGCAGCGATGGTAATACTGAGCGTAGCAAGAGAAAGATAATGCTTCCTTTCACTCACAATGCCGTGGCAGTGGGGCTCATAACAGCTCAAATGTGGGTGAATGTAGTGGAAATGAAAACGAACAACAACTATCTCTAACCCCTTCAAAGTCCAAACTAAACTTTTTCCAATAAGGACGCCACCTGGTGGCCTCATAATATGCAAATTAGATGAATAGTTTCACTCCCATGTCAAACTTTAAGTCATACAGAACAATTATTTAGTTATTACTGACAGATTTCCTTATTATCTATTTAGTCCGTTCCCCTGTTATACTTGGAAGTGTTTAGATTTACGTTTTGCTTTGTTTATTGCCTCACAATAAAGAGGGTAGCATTTTATCTGATGTTGTCCTTGAAAGCTGTGTTAATCTGCACTGATTTTACACTAGAAGTGTATTTCATTATTCTGTTTTATTTCTTATTTAAAAAACAAACTATTTAAAAACGCCATACCAGGAGAGTGTCTGAGAATTTCCTTTTTTGTTCCTAGTTTAGTTACTGAGACAAAAAAGCCAGGCTTAGATCTGGACCCGGTTAAAAATGCTACTGTAAAGTAAATGTTAAGAAGGTGGTTAGAACGTAATTTGCAGACTGACTATTGCCAAAATGTCTGCAGCAGAGTTCAGTACGGTTACACAGAACCACCACGTTTGTTCTGTCATTTTGTTATTAAATAAAATAACTTGGAGCCGCATAAAGCAAAAATCCGTGAAAGACGAATGACTGGATGCATGGATTCCCTAACATGTTTCCTTTGTGCGCCTGACTGCAGTGGGAGTGCTGCGGTGCGTTTGGAGCAGACGACTGGAACCTGAACATATACTTTAACTGCACTGATGCAAACCCCAGTCGGGAAAAATGTGGCGTTCCCTTCTCCTGCTGCACCAAGGACCCCGCGGTACTGGTCACCTCTCTGTCCATGTCACTGTGCACCTGTGCAGAAGATGTTGCGCCAGAACTGACTCAGAAAGGATGGCTGATAAAAGTTTTTCAATCAAATGTCTTTTTGTCTCCAGGAGGACGTGATAAACACTCAGTGTGGCTATGATGTCAGAGCAAAACCAGTAAGTTACAAACTCCTGCTGAGGTTTGAACTGTGAGCTTTGTTCCCAGAGAAATGTTGAGTGTCTAACTTTCAGTTACGTCCACACAGGACATGGAGCAGAAGGACTACATCAACGTGAAGGGCTGCGTTCCTCAGTTTGAGCGGTGGTTCCAGGACAACCTCACCCTGGTCGCTGGGATCTTCATCGGAGTTGCACTGTTGCAGGTCAGTTCTGCTCATGACGTGGGACAATCAGGGAAACAAGAGTTCTTCTCCTTTCATAAGATATGTGTCTGGTTTTCTTCTCTTACCAGATTTTTGGAATATGTTTGGCCCAGAACTTAGTGAGTGACATCGAGGCAGTGAGGGCGAGCTGGTAAGACGCCATCAATCTTTTATCTACTTTTACTTCTCACTCCCTTCATAATCATTTCTACTCCAGGACTGAAGTCTACATCCACGTCATTGACTTTAATGATACATTTGAAACATTGGTTATTTCTGCTTGATTATAGTCTGCATTAAAGAATAGGATGTTTAAGTTAACTGTTGATTGGTTGCACTTTGACCTTTACATGCTCTTTTAACTATTATAGAGATTTCCAACACCTTAAACTAGTATAAGACCAGTTTGAAGTGTGGTTGGGATCATTGTCTTGTTGGAACACTTTAAAGTTTTAACTTTATAACTATTTATTTGAGGTGAACTTAAAGTCGTAAAAGTTGGTCCTTCTTTAAATTTCAAAATACCTTTAGAAAAAAAGTAAATAATAATAATCTTTAATCAAACAAATGTCTAATCTATCTTAACTTCTAATTGTAAACATGCAAGCATAATGAAAACAGTGAACCAATTGAACTATTGTGATGTTACGAGTTCAGTATAAACTGTGAATGTTGTAAATATCTTCCTCAGAAACATCAAAGTGTGTAGGAAGAGATCCGTTAGATGGTTTATAGTCATATGAGGGCCCATTATGAATATGTATGCTTAAATACAAAGAGATTAGAGATCCTACATCAGCTCTCAACGAAGTTTCAACTGATAGCAGGTAGGGTTGCACAATATATTACGTCCACATGACTGTGTGTGAAATCTTCACATCACTCGGGACTGATCGCAATAATTGTTGGCCAGTATATTAGGTGTTATGAACCTGCAGTTAAATGATTAAAAGCATGAGGTTTTTTAGTTAAGGCTAATCGGAACGTTCATTCCATGTACAGCTTTCATTTCTGCATGTTGATAGGGTTCAGAATGAGGTCGAGGTGAGGCCTTACCTTACCTGGTGTGAAAATAACTGTGTGGATCTTAATGGTTTCAACAAAAGAGATAATCATTGATTATTGACGGAGCATCACACGTGAAAGTTCACTGTAAGAACACTGAGATCGTGGACTCCTACAAATACCTCAAATCTGTGCCGGATCCTCAGTGACCTTTGGATGTAACACTAGGGGTGTCCCGATACAACTTTTTCAATTCCCATAGGATACTGATATTGCAGTCTTCAATATTACCCGATACTGATATTGATCTGATATATCGGCATAAATCGAACATACTTTTTTTACCTTAGTAGAACTTGATTAAGGGATATTACTCAAAATAGAGAACCACAGTTTACAACAATAGCAGATTAGCAAACACTGTTGTAGTGATCAGGTGGGCTCTGCTTAAAGCTGCTAAATAGAAATGGTGGTGCAGATTAAAGGCTGGAATTGTGCTGTTAGGAGATTTTAGATGATATTTATACCGATAACCACACAGGACACCCCCCTGGTAAACACACATCTAATTGTCAAGAAAGTCAAAGTTTCTATTACTGGTGTTTGTTCACACTTACTTATGATATGGTGGGACACATCTAGAGTAGAATACGTGGATTGGATAAAACTGCAGATGTTTTAAGCAAAGCTGGTGATGATGTCACCATTCTGCTCTAAACTTGGTGTATTTTCTCCTCCAAACGTCTTATTGCGATCGTGTTCAACTGGCTCCTCCTTTTGCTTTGGTTCTAATTACTAAACCCGTCACAAGAGGGCGTCTGGCTTTTCCATGTGAGCAGCTGTCATTTACTTGGAATGATGGTGAACAGTATTTGAATCCGGCTTTGTAACACCATTGTTCCAGCATCTGTGGGGACAGTTTTAATGTAATGGTTGGAATGTGAACATCGGTTGCTCCAAAAGCACAAAGAACGTAGATTTATCCAAACTTGTTTTGGAAGAAATAAATCAGGATAGTATTAAGCTTTTGACAACGCGTCTGTGTCAACAGTATCAAAGAGATGTGGATACATCTGTGCTGGCAGGCTTATTCTGTAAACTATATAAAACTCAATATGTTCATCAATGTTTATCAACTTCTGATACTAATTTATCCTGGAAATCAGAACAGTCCAAATCTACCATTGAAAGGTAACATATGAGCAATGATTGATGTACATTGGTAAACGTGTGAAAATGCTTTACCTTAATCCTTGCTACTACAATAAAATCTGAGGGGATGATTTGTTCTGCGTAGAGACCAAAGCCTGTAGGTAGAAATGATAGTTCTAGTTATTGACAACTAAATAAGACATTTCATTCATTGCCAAAACTCATCCATCATTCTTCCTCCTCCATGCTTCATCAGGGTGCCCCCCACTCTGTCCATTCGCCGACCCCCACCATACTCCTGCAAGAAATCATCGGCTTACTACTCGTGACACAGGCAGAATGTATGTGTGTGTTTGTAGCTAGTGGGTTTCATGATAGTTTGCTGACAACTGATCTGTGCTTAGCGTCTGTTTGGTGTTGCGTCGTCGTGCATGTGACCACATCTTTGAACCCTGAACCTCCCGGGGGGGTTGTCAGTCTGGATAGTAGAGGTTTTGTGGTCGATTTCTGAGCTACAGTTTGGATAAAGCTGATCTCTCATCAACTAGGATTAAAGGTTTTTTATATGACTCAAACATGTTTAACAAGCAACGGTTGAATCCTGAAAGAAATAAAAGCAAAGCAGCAGGTTGTTTCATGATTGGTTTTCTTATTATTTGCTATTCGAATAATGAGCCATCAGTTTATAGAAATGAGTTTCTTTCATGAAGGCAGCAACAACTTGTTGTCGTTACCACCGCCTAATGGTGGTCAGGTGTGGTGCACTCACTGATCAGAGCTTAACATCTGACCAGCAGGTCACCTACAGCCCATTCTTGAGGCATCTCTACTACAAGGCAATTAGAAACAACAAACTGTGATCAAGATTAAATTGGCTAAAATTAATTTACTGAAATGACAAAACTCCATTAGAACTCCACTTACTGGTTAACTAACTTTATTTTCAGTACACTAAATAACATTTACTGAAGCTTTAGGCTAATTTTTTTAAAGGTGATCCCTTGATATCAGATCACAGCTTAGCTATGTAAAAAACTGTAAAGTGAACACTTGAAACTGACCTTTCCAAAAAGATAAAACATCTTTATGTTCACAGAACTATGGAAGCATTTTATTTGCAATTAGTTTCCAAGTACTAGTTTGCTAATTAAAGTAAATATCAGTCGAAGAGAGAGGGACTGTCAGCTAGGATGAAACAAGACAGCAGGAGAACTAATGGACCCCTGTGCCCACATTATTGAAATCCTAGTGTAAGTTAAAGTTACTAATTTATTCATTTTAGTTATATAGCATCAATTCAAAACATATTTCATTTCAAGGCACCTAACAAGATAATCATTTTAACTTCAATCCTAAATACATTCCAGTTTGCCCCAATTGTCAAATCATAAACCAAATCATTAAGATTTGTAATTGTAAAAAATAATGGTATAAACCAATGCAGTAATCCCTTTTTTAATTCGTGCTGCTAGCAATTTAGTGAATTGTAGGGTTTGTTCTCATGACGTGGTGATCCAATCAAAACCAAGAATGAAGTTTATGAGACACACAGAGACCTCTAAATCCCTCGCTCACTGTGACCATTGCTAGATGTTAACCTTGGTGACATAGTTGGACACAGCTATGATGAATTCTGTTGATCAGCCTCTTTTTTTTTTCTCCTTCTTTTCCAGCTTCTTTACCTAACGCTGACAGAGCTCCTCTGTAACAGGTAATGTATTTACTTTTGCTGAAATCTCCCTTTAAGAGGAAAACCGGCTCAAACAAGATGTTCTGTCTTTTGTGGATCAAGCTTCAGTGGAACGTGTCCTCGTCTCCCTTGTACTGTCAGCGAGCATCGCCGGATAATGCCACAGACCCCAAACCCACCCACCCCCTCAAATTACTACACTGAACCAGCACTTTTTTTTTTTTTTAAGTACTACATATGCGAAAGGTTTTGTATATAACCACTGTCACTACTGAACAACGATAGTGAACATGGAAAAGATAAGGACTCTTATTAGGTGCACTTAGTGGGTTTGCAACACAACTTTTTAAAACGGCTAAGTGTTTTTCACTGCAGACGTGTTGGCCCACACGAAAGACTACACCAACTGAGAAGAAGTGCTAGCTGCCGTGTGTGCTGAACAGAGAGGTCACAACAGCTCTTCTCACAGTTGTTACTGATCCAGAAGCCACTTCACTCTCTGGGTGGGAAAACATCCGATTTTTTTTTCTTAAATGCAAATAAAAATGAAGTTTTTGCTCTACTGAGAAAGTTAAGAGCCAATAATAAAAGACTTTCACTGACCAACGCAAAGTTGACCAATGCAAAACGACAGTACCGAGTGAAAACCATCATCTTAAACTTTCCAAGCTCCTGATTTGCACAGGAAAAAAAAAGAAAAAAAGAGTAGATTTCGAGTGTTGAAGAAGATAGATTGTTTGCGCTGATCTCGTTAATGGTAAGGCAAGGCAAGGCCTCAAATGGGAAGACTAAGGCCCACCAATCACTGATCCGCAAGTGCACTAAGCAATGTCCCAAACACCAGGTACCTCATGTACACCTGCTACAGACCTGGTATCCACACAAACACTTTGCTTAGACACTTTCACACATGTACCAATAAGATAACTGACGAATGGCCATACAGAATGGAATGTAGAAAGCAAAAGTGTACCTTACCCTCTGGTTTTATCTATCAGGATTTAAGCATGCACCAAGTTTTCATTGGAAATCCAAGCAAGTATTTGTACATGAAGCCTGTTATCATTTCTGGTTTGGGTCACAGATCCTCCATACCATGCCTGAAAAGATCTAGTGGCTTGCGGGTTTTTACTTAACTTCCAGCCGGATATAATCATACATTCTGTGCCGCAGCACAAACTAGCCTACATGCTAACACACATACCCAAACACACACATTTAGTTTAATTTAATAAAACAAGTTAATATGATGCTAAGGGTGTGCGTTATTCATATATATTAAAAGTTTTTTTTTTGGAGAAGTTAAAAAAAGCAAAACAAACAAGAGTCCCTATTTGACCAACTCCTGGCCGTGCACCACATGTTTGCCATCTTTTTGAAAATGTAAATAACGGTATGTTGAATTCATCCGTAATTGTATGTAGGTGTACAGCCCATCACGGTCTTTAAGCTATAGCTAATGTTTTTACTAAACGGCTTCAGTGAAGCGGAGTTGTTTTTCTAAATGAAGACGATTTTCTGACCATGTTCAGTGTTTCCCATGACGGCATTAGTGCACTCCCAAGTAAAGGGGGGTGCGGGAAAGGGGCACTTTTACTTTGTGATCCTTGTTCACTTTGAGTAATCTGATGTAGATCCTATCATTGTACACAAACTGAATGGAATCTACTGGAAGGTGTTTTCTGTGTTTAAGGTGGATTACTGCTCTCAGCATGCGTTTGTAGCAAAATGTAGAGTATTTTTAAAAGCAGTGGTCTTTGTTGTAAAATGATTTATTCTGAAAAAGGTGTGACGCTACTGATGAAGGGATTGACACTGTTTTTTGATAATAAATATTTATTGTATATTTGATGTGGTTTTCTAACAGTAAAACATATTGTACCCACCTTGGGGAATCTGTCACTCTTGTGAAACAGTGCTAAGTCACAAAATTGACCACCTGCCCTTGCCGTGTCATGTCCCACCTACATATGTCGTGTAACTACCTCCTTATGTCCTGTTAACATTGCAATCATTTTTTGCATCTAGTAAAATGAGCTGACTAACAAATATGCAGACTGTTGTCTTTGTCCACATTTGAAATGAAGCCTAAGTGTTGAAGCATTTCACTTGTCACACGTCGTCTGTCGATTCGTGCAAACACGCAGCCGCAGCCCGCTGAACTCAAATCAGTCCCCTCCCAGGAGATCCGACCTCAGTGACGGTAGAACAGCTGCTGGGTGCAGAACCTCCCCACTACTTTAGATGCGAGGCCTGACTTCAGTCACAAGCAGAGAAGGCAGATGAGGCGATTCAACCTGAATTTACCTGCAGTAATTCAAGTTCAACACACAAGACAAATATCCCGTGACCCACTCGTACTTAACAAATATCAGGAACATCCTACAGCTTTGTTTTGTCAGTTTTTGCACAATTTGCTTCTCTCCAACAAAAAGATAAAAGGAAATATTTGCAACAGCTGTGTTATCCTGCAACTTATGAACAAACCCTCTGCTTCAACCAGAACTTGGACATGGGAGCAGACTTCCTGAGGAAGCTAAAATTGGTTTTATTTTGTTTTTGTTTTAGGGGTTTTTCCCCTTTCCTGTTCAGCATCATGGCTGGTAGAATGAGCTTCTGGCTGCCATAGTTGTGCTTAACAGATTTTCTTTTCCAAGTGAATTTTTTAAAATATAGAGCCTCCCTTGCTTCCCTTACCTTAATCGTTTAATGATTTCTGAGGTGTTATATAGATTCTAAAGCTAAACATGGGTGGGGGCGGGGGGTGCACAGAGTGAAAGGGAACATATTCACAGACCAAAAATCAATATTCATATAGGAACAAGTAAACAAACAATAAAAACAAAACAACGGATCCCAAAAACTAGCTGCTACTAGATCGCTCACGAAGCATCCATGGGAAACTGCGAAATGGCAATGAATCATACCTGTGGAGATATAATTAGGGGAAAACAGCAAAGAGCTATGTATGTGGTATATAACACACATAAATAAATAGATGTGAGGCAAACTTCATGTTATTAATAAACAGATCAGCACAGTTAAAGCGTTGTGATCTCTATAGTGTGCGATTGCGCGGGAGCATGCAGAAATTGAGATGTAGGTCTTACATGAATTATGCTCAGTCATGGGTACAGAGGGCCACTGCCACCCCCCTCCCAGAGCCCAGAGTGAGCAGAGGAAGCACAAGGTCCAGGACACCGTGGCCACGCAAGAGCACAGAGATCAGACAGCCCACCGCAGGGACACCACGCACCCACCCAGATGACTGCAGAGGGGCTCCGGGGTAGAGGTCCCCGCGGCTGCAGAATAGAGCCCCCAAGGTACCAGGAGAAGCACCCTACCCGTCCCGGCATGGGTCTTTGGGCCAGGGCCGGGACCCAGGGCCCAAACACCCGGGCGCCCCCAGCAGAGAGCCTGCCCGACACCCGAGCAGGACAGGCAACCCCAGACAGCCAGCCGGGGTGGATCGATACAAGCCCCCATGCCCCCAGCACTGCACCCCAGGGCCCGGTCTGGCCGCAGGTGAGTGCAGCAGCAAGCAGTGAGGAGGGGGCAGGGCATGACCCCTCCCACACGGGAATAGCATGGGAAGGCAGAGGTCACCCAGGCCCAGAACCATCCCCATCCACATTCATACAAAATCATACATGTTAACTCAGTCACATACTCATTCACTCACTCATTCACCCACTCAAGGTATGAATGGGCTTGGTGGTTGGGGGGAACCAGCCTCTGGTGCAGCCCAGTGGGCGGCCCCAGGACAAGAAACACCTACGCCGTCTCCACCCACCCCGAGCCCGCAGACCAACCCCGCCCACCCCGGATAGCACCCAGGAAACAGGGGTGCGGGAAGACCCTTCCCCTCCCCCCTCTGGTCCAAAATGTTGATGACTAGTAGGTAATTAAAATGGTAGGGGAGGGGATGTGGAGGGAAGCATTCCACAGTTTAGAAGTCTATTGTTGAGTGTCATCTCCTCTGCCATCATCTGTTGGGGCAGCGGCGTCAGAGCAAGGGACCTAAAAAGGCCCAACAACCTGATAAAGAAAGCTGGGTCTGTTCTGGGGACAAATGTGGAATCTCTGGAGTCGATGGAAAGAATAGATTACATAAAATCATAGACAACTCTGTACATCCTCTTCATGACACTAATTGGAAAACAAAGTCTCTTCAATCAAAGTCTTCTTCAGCTAAGTTGTAAAACAAACCGCTACAGAAGATCTTTCCTGCCCACAGCCATCACCATCTACAACTCCTCAGTTAAAGGAAATACTCCCAACAGCAGTTAATTTCCCTTTGAGACAAATACTTATGGTACTGTTTAAGGGATGTCTAGCACGTACCTTAAAAAGGTACCTGACCAAATCATCAGCCCCAGTCATGCGGTTACTCTGGATGAACAATGATGGCGTCTATGTCAAAGAGGACACTATAAATTAGTCACTGTTGTCACCAGATGAGCAATTTAGTAGTGGGGGTGCTACAGTGTAGGCCCCCCATACTCAAACAGCAGCCCGCTGGCCTTTGGTGGCCCTTTGTGCATCTATTAATGGCCGACGAGCTGTTTTGAAATGTTTTTTTAAAATTATTAAAAATAAATAAATTAAATCGCGCTGCCCGATCTTATAGTTAAATTGCGCCCTCCCAAATTCGAGACAGTCACTCTCAGCAGCAGCCACATGCTTACCGACCGGAGCAGTAATGGCATGCTCAAAATTTGCTCCAAAAAGAAAACTGGACAGAAAAACCGGCAGTTCCAACCAGAGGGGACAGAAAGGTTTGCGTTCTTTCTACCATCCTTACAATGTTCGGCTTCCAGATGTGAATCTGCGCTCTCAAATATGAAAATAATTAAAAATCAGTACCGGAGTTGCCTAACCAACGAGCACATGCATCAGTGTGTCTCCCTGGCAATCACACCATTTAAGCCATTGACCAAAAGAAACAAGAGGCCATTAGTCCCATTAAAGGGGACATGTGAGAAATATGAAACAGTTCTTGAGATGCAGTTAAACAAAGCACAAGAAATGGGCTTCCTGATGTTATGTTTGGTTTTATTTAGTTATTTTTAACATATGCCCAAATTAAAATAGTTTTTTCTCAGGTAATATTTTTTTTTTTAATAAAAATGAAATGTTATGTTATAAAATATGTTATAAATGTTATACGTATGTTATATTGTTATGATACGTTATCATACACGGTCCCAATAAATGGCCCCTTGAGTCACATAAAAAAAAAGTGTCCCCTTCTATTTGAGTACCCCTGGTGTAGGCAGATGCGGCTAGTCAGTAGAGAACTGCCCTACACTTTGTACAGAACAGTAACCAGCGCGTAAAGATATAAGGAGACTGGAAAGAAACCGTGAAAAAAAAAAAAGACTTCAAAAGTCACCAGCTATTATCTTTTAATTGTCTGTTGAAACCTTCAAATGTACAACTCATAACATTTACAACAAACATGTATGTCGACACGATTTTATGCAGTTACAATGAATACATCTCCACTGGCATGTGTCTTAAGTAGATCACAAATCTGATAAATAACCATTCATATCCTTAAAAACAAGACGTCTGGGCCAAGACCGAGGAACACTGGGTGACAGCTCAGTGTCGCACATGCTCAGATGGGCATGTTAGCCGAAACTCCCCACCACCCCACCAGATCCCAACCACCAATCAGTTTTGGGGAAGGGAACTGCTCTTCATAGCATCTATTATCTACAAAATATCAAAAAATGAGCTTCATCCATAGCGTAATAAATAGTCATTTCAAACAGATTTCATTGTGTGTCGTTGCAACTAGAAGCTGTAACAAAACTTTCTGTAAACATGACTTAAGTTGATTAAATTGATCAAAAGGATAAGCTAATATGTGCTGAATGACTACTTCTAATACTTTAATTGCTGAGGGAGATGTTGAAGACGGGTCATATGAAGTTTGATGTAACTGGACCAAGGCAACAAGCTTCAACTAAGACTTCTGATGATTCGACACATGCTGCTTAGCTGGGAAACCTAAACCTCGCTGCTCTTCAGGGACAGAATGGACACAGGCTGGGACGCAGGGCTTTACTCTCCAGATGTTGGTATTTACAAGGCCTGAAGGAGTGAATAAGAGTTTGGGAGCTGAGGTGTGGGTAGAGAAGAAAGCAAATGAATACAATCACAGCTTGCACAGGACGAAAACATGCACAGCTTGTACTCAGGTTCTACTGGCGCTACAGGAAACATGGCCGTGGACATCATGGGAGGCGGATTGTATGAAATGAACCAGAACATCTGTAACTGTACATTTTATAGTGTCACAGCTGTGGTCTTCCAGAGCATCATCTCTTCTTCTGTTGCTTCAGGCCTGTGGCAGAACGTACATGCACACATGAACGGGGG
>JAVLVB010000618.1:31456-43355 GCA_032876305.1 Orestias chungarensis | reverse complement strand
CCTGTTAAAGGGGAGTTTTTCCTCTCCACTGTCGCTACATGCATGCTCAGTATGAGGGATTGCTGTAAAGTCAACGACAACACAAGCCGTTGTTTCTGTCTGCTGATTCCAGAGGAGTGAATGCTGCAAGTCAATGACTCCATGAATCTGCTGGGGTTCCTTAGATTGGAAACTTTTTCAAATTGATTTGTTTATGATGTATCTTTGATTTTAATTGATTTTCTTGTAAAGTGCCTCCAGACGACACCAGTTGTAAATTGGCGATATATAAATAAACTGATTCTTGATTCTTTTAAAGTTAAAGGTCAATTTTAGAGGTATGGTGTGAATTTAACAGTAATTAAGGCTAGAGGTTATGAATATACTGCTAATGGGTAGGGTTAGGGTAAATGTTCAAGTAAGGCATAAATGCAGTTTCTAAAATTAATTATTTATTGTAATTATTTATCCTTATTTGGTAGCAATACAAACTTGTGTGCGGATATATGGAGATTTCAGGGGGGGTCCAGTGCTACCCCGGCTCTAGTCTTTCAGCTCCGCCTCTGCTGAGAAATTCTCGGAGATTCGCTACGCGACACGGTAGTTTGCTACGCCGGCTAACGCAAAGCTAACGTAGAATGCGCATGTGTGCATAAATTTAAGCGCACATCAGTTTGCTGCCTGGCATGTGAATCAAAAGACAAGCGAAAGGATGGACATCGACTTCCTTTAGTGCCGCCTGATCAACGTGCACCTCTCGACCGGTCGATCGTGATCTAAGTATTGGGCACCCCTGACCTGACCTGCCTGCTCATTTTCGCTCACCTGAGCCCATGACTGCACAGATGAGGATCATGGAGTTGTACTTTATCTCTGGTGCACTCCTTTCATCTGACAGCAGCTTGTGCAGCACCGACACCAGGCTGGCTTCAACAAAGTCCTTCTCAGCTGCAACTAAGGAACCAAACGCATGCTGTTAACACATCAACTTCTAAACTCCCATCAGATCATGACTTCTAGTTTTCATACGGCAGAAAACCTGTTGTTCTTTGTTTGTAGTAAACCGATCAACTCAGCCAGACTGGACACACAGTGTCTTTGAACATCAGTTCTAAAGTCAGTCTAAATAAGATCACACTTTTTTCAGTGTTTTTTCTTTGTAGACTTTACTGGTTAAGACTCTCCCTGGTCAGTAGGTCTCCGTTCTGTCTCTGTGTTCAGATCATGGATTGATCAAAACTCAGAGATATGTAAAGCTTGGAGTATTTTTATACAACTTAACCTGACATAATCTTCCTCCCTTACCTGTCTGCTGGGTACGTTGATCTCTATGTTTTTCTTTAAAGCAACTCTGATGCCAGTACTAGAACACTACATGTAGACAGAAAGCTGGACTCAGTTTTCTGGAAATTATTATTCTACAGATAAATGTTTTATCCGAACACAAAGATACAGCACAGGTTTTAGATTTCTATTAATAAATCCTTTCCCTTCAGAGTGAAGCAATACTCTGTCAGATAAAGTTCCAATAGGAAACTTTATCATTTGTGACAAAAACAAACACACTTATGAGTCCAAGCCTTTAAGACTTAAGAGTTCATTATTAAAACCTGAGAAGAATCAGATTTTTGATTTACTTGATAAATCTGCATGAAATAAGAAGCCAAAAAACTGAATCATAACATCAGAACCGTGCTATCACAGGAAAATTGTATTTTTGTTTTTCTTACCTAAGTCCAGTGCTGCTATGAGCCCCAAGGCCAACAGGGCTTCGTTCTGCATAATAATATGTTCACTTGTTGCCATGGTTACCAGGTGCTTGACTCCTCCTTTCTGAATAACAGTTCTGACAACTTCCTGTAACCCAACACGAGAAGGAAGTAATGTAGCAGTGAAATACTTTTAAAATGAGTCAAATACAAATATTAAACTTTCTGTGAATGCTACAAGTTATGTTTGGAGGAAAGCAAGCTCGACTCATCGCCATGACACGGGGACGTATTTCAGAAACATGAACTGCTAGACTAGTCAGGATAGAGGGAAGGACGAATGCGGCGACATCCAGGAGACATCTGGGATGAAAACCACTTTCTTTTTTTCCATTTTCCCATAATTGGGTATTTGTGTGCAGGATTCAGAGTAAAGATTAATTTAAAACAAATAACAGTGAGGCTGGAATGTAATAAAACGATGAAAACAAAAGCAAAGGACTGTCAATGCGTTTTGAATGAATTGTACATCAGACTTTTAGGATCCATAGTATATCGAGATGTTTTGCCCAACAAAACATCCTCCTCCAGAAAGAACCAGAATGAGATTCTTTGTTAGTCATTGCTCCACATGGGTGCAACGAAATTTCCAAAACAAAACAAAAAACAAAATAGTGCAGGCAAGTAGTGCAAAATTAGAAAAATGAATATAAAAATGTTAAAAAGTTATAAATAAGGGACTGTTCTGGTGGAAAAGTTTACAGGGAACGTGAGGCGCTCTCCCCCGCTCCAGAGAGGGGAGAGGGCAGCCGGCCAGTCTCTGGACCGTGTTGATGACCCGTTGGAGCTGCTTCCTCTCTGCTGTAGTGCAGCTGGAGAACCACAGCGAGATGCCACAGGTCAGCACCGACTCCACAGAGCAGCGGTAGAAGGACCGCAGCAGCTCTGGTCTCAGGTTGTTCTTCCTGAGAATCCTCAGGAAGTAAAGTCTCTGCTGCGCCTTCTTCAGGATCGCCGTAGAGTTAGTGGTCCACCTCAGATCCTTGCTATTGTAGGTGCCCAGGAACCTGAAGACCGGCACCATCTCCACCCTGTCACCGTTGATTGAGATGGGCTGTATGTCCTGTTTACACCTCCGAAAGTCGACGATGAGCTCCTTTGACTTGGAGGTGTTCAGGGTCAGGTTATTGTTCATGCACCATGCAGACAGACTCTCCACCTCCACTCTGTATGCTTCCTAATCCCCTCCTGAGATGAGCCCCACCACCGTGGTGTCGTCTGCAAACTTGATGATGGTGTTGCTCGGGTGGTTGGGGGTGCAGTCGTGGGTGCAGAGGGTGTAGAGCAAGGAGCTCAACACACAGCCCTGTGGACAGCACGTGCTGGTCTTCAGTGGAGAGGACACCACCAGGTGGTGGCCTACTCTCACCCTCTGGGAGCGGTCTGTCAGGAAGTCCATGATCCAAATGCAGGTGCTGTAGGGCAGACCCAGGTGTCCCAGTTTGCTCACCAGCCGGCTCGGGATGATGGTGTTGAACGCCGAGCTGAAGTCCAGGAAGAGCAGCCTCGCGTAGCTCCCTCGCTGCTCCACGTGGGTCAGCATGATGTGCAGGGCAGTGGCGATGGCGTCCTCCGTAGACCGGTTGGCCCTGTAGGCAAACTGGTGGGGGTCGAGTGTGGTGGGCAGGTGTGACTTGATGTGGCCCCGTACCAGTTTCTTGAAGCAACTCATGATGATGGGCGTGAGTGCTACTGGCCGGTAGTCATTCAGGCTGGTGATATTATTCTTTTTAGGCAGAGGGACAATGGTGGAGGACTTAAGGCGGGGTGGGATGGAGCACTGGTAGAGGGACTGGTTAAAGATGGTGGTGAAAATCCCCGCCAGCTGGTCTGCGCAGTCCCTCAGCACCCTTCCAGTCACCCCATCGGGTCCAGCAGCTTTGAGTGTGTTCACTGCTCTCAAGACTCTCCTCAGCTCCTGTGTCTCCACAGTGAAGGTCTGGTTGTCGAGGGGTGTAGGCTGCAGTGTGGGCCCCGCTGGTGGTTCAGCCTCGAAGCGGGTGAAGACGTGGTTAAGCTCCTCCACCAGTGAGACGTCCCCAGGGATCAAAGTGGTTGTTGCTCGATCTGTAGTTTGTCAGATGCTGGAGTCCCCGCCACACCTGTCTGCTGTTGTTGCTGCTGAAGTCGGCCTCAATCCTCTGCCTGTAGTCTGATGCCTCTCTTCAGCGCAGCACGAGCACAGCTGTAACGCTCCCTGTCCCCAGACCTGAAGGCGCCGTTTCTGTCCCTCAGCAGTGCCTTGAAATCCTTGTTCATCCAAGGTTTCTGGTTAGGAAACACCAGGACGCACTTCTCCACTGTGACAGTGGTGACACGGTGGTGGATGTAGCCAAGCACCGCCGAGGAAAACACCTCCAGGTCCCAGTGAAAGAAAACGTCCCAGTCTGTGCTTTCAAAGCAGTCCTGCAGCTGCAGAGAAGCACCTTCGGGCCAAGTGGTCACAGTCCGGGTTATGGGGGGTGAGTGCTTCCTCAGTAGCGTGTAGGTTGGAATCAGGAGCAGGGATATGTGGTCAGAAGCTCCCAGGTGGGGCAGCTGGGTGGCCCTGTAACCATGCTTAATGTTCGAGTAGGCCTTGTCCAGAGTCCTGGTTCCCCTGGTGCCACATTTAATGTGCTGGTACTCTCAGTTCACCATGGTTAAAATCCCCCGTGACCACATTTTGGGTGTCTGTTCTGTTGCAGACTGTGGAAGTGGCTAAGGGCAGAGCTAGCGTTAGCATCCAGTGGTATGTACACAGCAGTTACCAAGACAACCGTAAACTCACGGGGAAGGTGGACAGGCCGGCATCTGACCATGATGAACTCCAGGTCAGCGGGGCAGTGCCTATCGATGGTGGACATGTTTGTGCACCAGCTGTTGTTCACATAGATACACAGTCCTCCTCCCCTGGTCTTACCGGATTCGCGGCTCCTGTCGTGCCGGTGTGCTGTGCGGCCGGGCTAATTGAATAGCCGTGTCTGGGATGGATGAATGAAGCCAGGTCTCTGTGATCCAGCTGCAGCATCATCTCATCAATCTTGTTTACGAGGGATCTGATGTAGGAGAGGAAAACGAGGGGCAGCGACGGTCAGTGTGGTCGCTTCCGCACCAGGACGAGGACCCCAGGCCGGCATCCACGCTTTTGCTTCCTCTCCCTGCGCCGCCTCCTCCTCCTGCCCGGGGGATGAGTGCCCACGGGGAGCTCGGAGTCCGGGCTAACTCCGGCGGTATGTTGTGTGTGTATAAAGTCTTCCGACACGGGCTGTTCACACCATAACGGAAAAGATCCTATCGGCTGTAAATGGTCAGCGTACGACAGGTTGAGCGAAGAAGACAGGAAAACAATAGAAAAACACTAGAAGGCACTCGAGAGCTACGAGCCGCTGCGTTCATGCGGGCCGCCATCTTTTCATCGTCTCTTTTAATTGATTTTTTGTAAAGTGCCTTGAGACGACACCTGTTGTAAATTGGCGCTATATAAATAAACTGATTCTTGATTCTTTACACCGGAAACTTTACACCAGAAACTTTACACCAGAAGTAAAGTTTAAGAAAGATCCGTTTTCAAAATAATAAGAGAATACTATTGAAAAAAATAACATTTAGAAATCCTTACCTTTGCAAACTTCTTGGAAACAATGAAAACTGTCTAGAATAAAGTTAATGGCCCACAACCGTTCTATTTCCAGTAACATGAAAGCCTCTCTGAACCACTGGCTAAAAAAAAAACAAGAACTACCGGCTTTACCTTAGACTTGCTGTGTCGAATCAGAGCAGACAGGAGACGGTTGGACTCGCCCATCACCCCCGCGTGGTCTTTGGCTTCACACCACTCCACCAGCCTCTCAACCAGCTTCCCATTGGTTCCCAGCTGCTCTGCGGCTTCAGCTGAACCACGACACACAGCGGGCAAAGATTAACGGTTGATCTGAAATAGTTCTTGTCCTAAATGTCAGTTAAATGTCATATTTGTGTGAGTGTTTGGTTAGAAGTGGATGTTACTTGTGATTCCTCTTTTCTATTCAAACTGACCATTTAAAGTGCTTGACACTGAAGACACAGTCACCACCAGTACATGCATTATTAGGAAACTTTGGTTTAAATGACTTTACAAGACAACAAACACCATAATAGTTCAGGGGAATTGAAGTTCAGTTTTTCAACTGTTTCAACAACGTACTTACAGAAAACTGTGGCACGAATTTGTATTAAGAATCCACATGACATCTCATTGGTAAGCAGAGTTAACGTACTTGTGTGTGCATCTCATTTTTTAAATGCAGCCAACTGCTAACTTACCAAGGCGCTAGCCTTCCTCTTAAACTGAGTCATGCTAAACCCTGAAGAGCTGCATAAATGGATGGATCGCGTGCAAGAAGCTGCTGTCCTGACAAGACGGCTTTAAGCTAAATCGGACCTTAACATAAAGTAATAAGCAAGCCAGAAGATGTTCAGTTTGCTGGTAAGCTACAAATTATTCACCCCACTATTTATGAATGAGTAATATTTTACTTTTACCAACACGGGATTTATTCATAATTGTCAGGTTCCCTAGCAGAAATTAAAACGGTGGATAATCTGTGGATTGAGCTAAATATTGGGGGCATGGCCAGGAGGAGGCATTGCAAATATCCATTAGCTGTTTGATTGCTATAAAGTCTAAATAGATTTTTCCAAATCATTTCACATGTCATAAAATGTGAATGAAAAACTAAAATTAATTGTTTATTTTAGTCTAAACTGTAAATTTATTGTTGGAAACTGACCCCACAGTAAAACATGGTGGGGGCATTATCATGAAGGGAGGGATGAACTACTCCACCTTGAGTATCGATGAGCATTCGTAGCGTTCCTAGTAGTTTAAATTGGACTGGAGGCATCTCGGACTGTAAAAACTTTAGGACCACATCTGCTACACCAGCAGAAAGCATTTTGGATTTGTTCACCACTGCAGACAGAAAAGAGAGAAAAGCAGAAAATGTTCAGCACTCTCTGGTCATAATCTAATAACAGTAAAACCTGTGAAGTGTTTGTTGCTTACGCAGTACATACACTAGAAACCAGCTGTTTACGTGGACCCAACAAAACGACACGTTCACCTTGACAGAAATAACGTGCATAGATCAGGAGTTAAAAACCTTTTCCTCAGTATTTGGTAAAATTTTCTTTGAACAGTTTCCTTCCAATAGCTTCTCATTATATACAGAAATAGTCAAACTGTGTCACGTTGCCACACTCTGTTACGCTCATTCAGATCTGACCATAGATTCTCTCTAGGACAGAGCTTAAGGTGTTGTGATGACCAAAACATGCACCCTGATGACCTGAAGCTACTTTGGAACCACTCCGGATGGATGCTGGCCGCCATCATCCAGCTGACAGGATAATGAAGGTCATCTTCCACCTCGAGGAATGTGTTTCTTACATTGGTGTATGTAAACATCTGGTTTCAAATTCAGTGATAGAGTCTTACGGTAAACAGAATGTTACAAGAAAAACCTCAAAGGGAGAGACAGTGTTGGATGGTTCTACTGAGCTAAATGTCCAGCCGTTTACATCCAAATGAATCAGCATCTCACCAGGTATAGCAAGGTTCCGCAGAGCGCTGAGCGCCGCGTGCTGCACGGTCACATTGCCTTCTTCGATGTGGCGCTCCAGCAGCTCCAGAAGTTTCTGAACGATCCCAGTGTCCACCATATGGATGCAATTCCCATCTGATCAAAGACACAAATGCAGTCAGAGAGCAGAGCAGAAGATTATCAGGAGGCTGAGTACTGCTGCACACATATCACTTCCTGTTAATGTTGACAGGACAGACATGTTACACTCTGCTTAGATTAAATCAAGACAAAAATACCAAAAGAATCTAGAAATTTATTATCAATAAACAAAAGTTTAGCTATATCCAAACCACTTTCGCCAGCGATCCTTTCCCAACGCTCCATAAAGTTCAGCTTGTTGCTGCTCGCAATCAGATTCTTCTTCTTCGACTTGAAGCTTACCGTTGCGAGCAAAGTTCGCGATGGCCAAGGCTCCAGCGAGCTGCAGCTGGTGGTTGTGGGATGGAATCCAGGACAGGACTCTCTGAAAGACGCTGCCTTTGCCTCCCTCGAACAGCTTCTGCATGGACTCATCTGCACAGAGACGGACGGTAGTTTACATGCTGACTCACTGCAGGCTGAGCTCAGCTTAGCTCTGGCAGATGTCAATGAAGAGTCAAAGTAACTAAAGAGAAATCTGGATGGATATTTACATCTTCCTGTGCATGGGTCTGCTGGACTGCTATGAAATATTAATTTAAAAGGTTATGAATTATTTACCGTTGTTGGACAGAGAGTTCAAAATGATAAATTCCCCCAACAATACTTTACCCACTGAAGCATCCTGGTCTGATAGAACACCAGACTTTAACATCTCATAGACCGGGGGTCAGCAACCTGTGGAGCTATAAGTGGCTTTCTGGTTCTTCCATAAAGCCTTTTAATTAATTTGGCTAAAACCTTCTACACTGAACCACTATTAGGAGATTTTTCTGTTGGAAATTTACCTTTTTCCTATTCTTTTCTACAATATTCAAAAGAAAAAGGAAGCTATTTAGGCGCAATGCTACTTGACAAACTAGTGGCTGCCATTAACAAAGAAGTACGTGGGGTCGCCTCAGGTTTTCAAATATAGACATATTTTTTTTTTTTTTACGTTTTTTTAAGGAAAATTTGTATTGAATTGAATGAAACGTAAGTAGCAGTAATATACATGTTGACAGAGGTTATATTTTTCTTTTTTTGAAATCCTAAAGTAGAAATAAAATGTTGGTTCTTTAAGACAATATTGAAACCAAAAGTCATGTACTGTCTTAAAAAATGTGCTGCTGGTTGATGTATTAAACTAAAATTGATTTTACAGGTCTGCTTAGGAAGAACCGTATTGGTTCTGCTCGATGTTTTAGATTTCTTGATTTTAGGTCTTTCTTTTTTTTGTGTTTTTTTTATGTTCATAAAACAGAGGTAGATGCTTTTAAAGCATAATTGGGTTTTCCTCAAGAAAGCCCAGATCCATGAGCTGTGGATCCCTCCAGCTCCTCCATAGCTACCTTGATCCTCTTGGCTACTTCTCTGCGTAAAGCTTTCCAGTTTAGATGTCCATCCACATCTTGGTAGGTCTGTAGTCGACCTACCAAGGTCTGCCGTCATGTGGGGATGGAGTGAACAGAGCTCTGTGTACGTACTGATCTAGATGACGCTTCTTACCCCCAAGAAGCAGCAGAACCATGAGGTCAGAGGAAGTCTTTAGCTGGGCTATGTCCTCCACGCGCTCGCCATCCACTGTCTGCCCCACCACCTCCAGCAGACACTCCACCAGGCCTGCCTCCACCAGTTGAAGCTTTATAACATCTGCCAGAGGAAAAGGAGAATGAAGTGGAAAAACTGCACCCAGTTCACAATCCCAGCATTAAATCCTATTTTCAAACACACTGTGTTTATTGAAGTTATTCATGCAGCAAACCCTAACAAACCCAACAATACTGGGAGTTATTGGTATCACAAATAACACTATTCTTATCAGAATAATTTATTTTCCACATAAACACTAATATACAAAACATTTTTACATCCCTACACTGACAGCTCTGCTAACAAACATGAACATTATTACACCACGTCCCCAGATTGAAAATGGATCATAACCTCTCTGCCGTTGTGTGTGACCTAAAAAATGTTTTGTACATTTTTTGGTGCTTTATAAAGTCAGATGAGTCCAAACAGCTTCACACGCCTCTCAGTCATTCTCTGGCTGATGTTGGTCAGACATAACTAGCCGGGAGCAGACTGACTGAAGCCAGGCTGCCAGACGGTCTGACCACCATCAGATGGCCAGCTGCACACCCGAGGATATAACAAAGACAATAGGGCTTTAAACTAGAGGCAGGCGTTTGTAAAAGATGTTATTTGATTTTGTGGTTCTGTCGTGAGGTCAATAAAATCAATGATAAACACATTGATTAGCAAAACAAACCAATTTAAAGTTAGAAGGCTTCCTTCAGTTACATAAAGAAGAGTGATTTTAATCAGTAAACTTCACAGAGTGACTGCATGTAATCATATATTTTATTTATTTATCAATGCTCCAATACTGAGGTTCCCAACCTTTCAGCCAATTAGCCCCTCTATATTTTTATAAAAACAACTATATCCTGAAATAATGATACATATATTAAATTGTTATATAAATTTGATAAATTAAAAACCTTCATATTATTTTTAAGAATGTAAAATTACATTAATTATATGTTTAATGTTACATTTGCTTAATATTTATTTGTCCCTACTACTCCTCAAGGGTCACATCACTATGACTGACCTTTGTTTCATGCACCGCACCCCCCGTAGAGCAGTGGATTAATTACACTTGGTTTGATCGCAGTCGGTATGGTGACTGATATCCGGATGCTCATACGGTTTACATGTGTGAGAACATATAATAGTAAATAATACAGGAAAACAAATGTCTGACCAAATCTGAATCTAGTGTTAGTAACTAAAGTAACTGACCAATCAGGAGGCTGTCTCAAGGTGTTGTTGATAGGAGAGACTCACAAGAAAATCAACCACGGATCAGAATTGACCATGATGAAAAAAGACCATTATCCAGTCACTGAACCCATCCATACAAACATAAACACGAGGGAAGGACATTAAATGATGCTTTCTAACTCGTTAGAAATATTACGTTAAAAAGCATCATTTATATTCCCCATTAACAACTTCCATGGTTAAGTTGTTAATGTGGCAGCAGTACAAAGTTAGAGATATTCGGTATCCGCTGGACGTTTTTAATTAATTTCAAAGAAAGCAAACATGGTTTAAGAAGTTTCTGGGTTTTTGTGTCATCTGTTGATGGCAGGAGCCTTTTACCAATGTTAAGTCTGGGAAAATGTACATGGATAGTAGAAAAGTGAATTGCTATTTAAAGTTTACAAAATGAATGAAAATCAACTGAATTTCCAATCACCAGAAAGTTTATCAATCTCTGATCACAGCAGGTTAGGTAAGAGCTCCAGGCAGCCTTAGCTGCAGCCTTCTATTAAACATGTTAGACAGGAGAAAACGGTGAAATAAAAGGAATAAAAAATGGTCCACTAACCCACGTACGGTCTGAAATCAGTCCACTGACCCGGCTCATTATTCTCAGAACTCTGAACCCGTTTGTTCAAGAACAAACCTAATGGACAGCACGCAGTGTGACAAACAGAAGGAGGGGCAGACAGGTGCCTCCTGAGTGCAGATGAGTAGGACGTTGTCTTGGAGACGGTCGCCGTGGTAACACTTGCTAAGATGCTCTCTGTGCTGTTCAAACACTCTCAGGCAAATTGGGTAAAATGAGCAGCTGAGCCAAAGCAGGATGTTTCTGTCAGCTGGGAGCCTGACTCACACCGAGACCATCGCTGGCTCTCCAGAAAGCCAGTACCCTCCAGCAGCTTTTATATCAGAACAAGAGTTTTAGGGCTGTTACACATAAAAGTCGAGAACTTTACCATTTTCAGCAAGCGGGGCCAGAACTTCAAAGATCATCTCCTTCTTCTCGTGCTCCGTCTGCTTCTGGAAAAGACGCACCAGCTCCTCAGCAATGTTGGTGGAGGCAAACTGCTCTTTGCTGGACTCTGGAAGTACATCAAGAGACAATCAGCACCAGAAATGCTCCTAACCTATGATCTGAACGCGTCTCACTGATACAGTAGAACAAAAAACACTCATTCTTCAATGACACTTTGCCATTAGTGAATGGTTATGTACCAGAGGCTCTTAAGGTAACTGTAATAAAACCCCTACTTAAGAAACCTTCTCTTGAACAAGAAAACTTAATAAATTACAGACCCATATCTAATCTTCCTTTTTTATCTAAAATCCTTGAAAAAATTGTTGCTAATCAACTGAGAAAGCATTTGATGAATAATGACTTATTTGAAGATTTTCAGTCAGGTTTCAGAGCTCATCATAGCACTGAGACAGCTCTCCTTAAAGTTACTAATGATATTCTCATGGCCTCAGACAATGGGCTCGTGTCTATTCTAGTTTTGTTAGATCTCAGTGCTGCTTTTGACACAGTCAATCACAATATCCTCATTGAAAGGCTCAAACACACTGTGGGGATCAAGGGAACAGCACTAG
>JAVLVB010000618.1:5328-31356 GCA_032876305.1 Orestias chungarensis | reverse complement strand
TATTAGCAGGAAGTTCACAAAATGCAATTAAAAGTCTACAGTTGGTCCAAAATGCTGCAGCAAGAGTTCTGATGAAGCTTAAAAAGAGAGATCATATCTCCCCAATTTTAGCTTCCCTTCATTGGCTCCCTGTCAAACTTAGAATAGATTTTAAGATTCTTCTTTTGACATATAAAGCCCTCACTAATAAAGCTCCATCTTTCAGTTATCAGGCTCCTCTCCTGTGGAACCAGCTTCCAGCTTTAGTCCGTGAGCCAGACACTGTCTGTCTAGTTTCAAATCTAGGCTTAAAACCTTCCTTTTTGATAAAGTTTATAGTTAGGAAGAGGTAGAGAAGACAGCCTAATCGTGTTGGGGGAGGAACTCAGTCTTGACAGACGGTTCTCCTTTGCTCTACCTTCTTCATGTCTCACTCTATAGGGTTAAGTTATTTAAGTTTTTCTATAGTTATGGTGCTATAGGCTTAGACTGCTGGAGGACAATCTGACCACTTCTCTCTCTGCTACTTTCTTCCTTTGTCCAATCTACTTAGTTACCGTTATTTCAACATTGTTAACCTTTTGTTTTCTCTTAGTGTTCTTCTCTCCATGGTAACCACACCTGGTCTGGCGTTCTGTTAGCTGAGACAGCTTCTTGATGAGAACATGGGCTGAGATGCTTCCAGTGACGCTCTACAACTGCTGCTGTTATCTCTATTATTTCAGTATCCTGTACTTGTAATTTAGTTTTCTGTCTTTTCAAACCCCCAGTCGGTCGTGGCAGATGGCTGCTTGTACTGAGCCTGGTTCTGCTGGAGGTTTCTTCCTGTTAAAGGGGAGTTTTTCCTCTCCACTGTCGCTACATGCATGCTCAGTATGAGGAATTGCTGTAAAGTCAACGACAACACAAGCCATTGTTTCTGTCTGCTGATTCCAGAGGAGTGAATGCTGCAAGTTAATGACTCGATGCAATCTGCTGGGGTTCCTTAGATTGGAAACTTTTTAAAATTGATTTGTTAGAATGTATCTTTGATTTTAATTGATTTTCTGTGAAGTGCCTTGAGACGACACCTGTTGTAAATTGGCGCTATATAAATAAACTGATTCTTGATTCATTCTGTGTGAAAGCTGGAAGCTAAACTAAAACCTTTTCCAAAGCAGAAGCTTTTTCTCTGAAGCACTGCAATGTGAAACAAATCCAAATCAAGTGCAGAAATAACCCATCCTTAGGGGAGTTTATGTCAGGTGTGGGATTTTGAATTTGAGGTACTTTAGAAAAAAATGTAGAACATCATGTTGTTTCTCTTCCTTTACTTTAAATAAACACGAAGCTCTTCATTAGCAAAACGTCTTTAGTGCTCGTTACACTTGCACCTTGGTAATAAGTCAGTAGTATGTTTATAACACGTAAGTGCTTCCACTGCAGAATAAACCCATGGTTGTGTTTATTCTGCAATAGGAATGGGTTTCTCCCATGGTTCACCTTCGCAGCCTCAGCACATTTGATCAGACCGGTTTCTTACTGGGTTTAAACGGTGCTGAGAAAACATTTATAAATTTTTCGATGGCATTTTTGGCCCTGGAATAATGTAATATATAATAATACATACCCAGCTCTGCCAGGTTCCCAAAGGCAATCAGACACATCTCTGTCAGGGCGGTGTTGTGGGAATGAATGCCCAACAGCTTCACCAGGGTGGGAATGACACCCATGTTAATCAGCTGGGCTTGTAAGGTATCTGGAGAGCAGACGGGGAAAACAAAATGCAGTGAAGTGACATTTCTGAATCTATAGTACATGTTTGGAAACAAACCGCAATGAAATATTAATAAGCAGGTTATGAGCTGTCTGCTCCTGTGAGGTGCAGGAATGAAAATGTTGATTACTATGACACAAAAATCAAAGGATACTACAAAACCGTATGTATAACCTGACATTAGCAGTAGATCCCAAATGGTGCAAACGTGTGAATGACAAAATGCAAAGAGGGTGGATGAGGAAAATACTGATTCAGTACTGAGAGCAAAGAATCATGAGGACAGATAGAACAGAACAGAAGACAGAGTAGATAGAGCAGAGCATAATCATTTCATTCTTCCCTGAAGGTCAGATGAACAACATAGCATAAAAATAGTTTTTGTTACCAAAAGCTTAGTCATTTGTGGCACCATCCCTAAAATGCCTTGCTAATGTCCGGGACCAGTTCTTTTATTTCACATGTACATTTTTGTATTTGCATCCACTTTTCTATTTACATGCTTTATGATTTCACGTCTTCTGCTGCAACTGCTTTAAGTCTTTTTCCATAGAGACCCCAGTGTGATGGAAAAGCCAGCACACTCACAACATGGGAATAGGATAGGCATATCCTTCTAAAAGCTAATTTGGAAGTCTTGGTTCTCTCAAACAAACCTGGCCCATCCGTACATTTATGGCCTTTGCTTAGTGGGCTGCTCCTCAGCCATGTTGAACAGGATGCAGCAGTTGTTTCTATATTGGTCAAACGTCTTGGTACCCTGCACTGAAAAAACCAAGAGACCTTTTTTCTGACTCAGTCTAATGTCAGGTAAGTGCTGTTCTCCTACAAACTCCCAGAGATCTGATTCATCAGTCAAAAAACTCACTCCTGTTTAGTCCAGGGCAGATGTTCTCTACACCTTTTTTTGCCCAGTCTTGGATGAAGCAGCTCGGCCATGAAAGCCCTTTCCATTTAGTTTGGCATTATTGTAACCCAAATAAAGCCAGGGTGTCTGTAGCTGCTGTTCATCGACCTCTAAATAATATGCTCCTCTGCATCTGCAGATATGTTGAGAGGTCCACCAATTTCTGACTCAGTTGTGAACTCCTGCAGAGGTGGTGCATCATCCTGCCGCCCTGTTGGAGTTGACTGAGTTCATGTGAGAAACCACTTCTTTTACATATGTTGGGCCATCTGCATGCCAAGGAGGCCATGGAGATGACCTGAATAGAACTATCAGCTCTGTCTAAATTCACTCCAAGTCTTACTTTGACTAGGCCATTGTCTCATAGTAATAGGGTTTGATCTAAACCGTCCCCTAACGTATCTGGTTGGATGTTTGGTGTGTAGCTTCCCTTCATTGGCTCCCTGTCAAACTTCGAATAGATTTTAAGATTCTTCTTTTGACATATAAAGCCCTCACTAATAAAGCTCCATCGTATATCAGAGATCTGATTACTCCTTATGTCCCTACCAGAGCACTTCGCTCTCAGACTGCAGGTTTACTGGTGGTTCCTATAATCTCTAAAAGCACAATGGGAGGCAGATCTTTCAGTTATCAGGCTCCTCTCCTGTGGAACCAGCTTCCAGCTTTAGTCCGTGAGCCAGACACTGTCTGTCTAGTTTTAAATCTAGGCTTAAAAACTTCCTGTTTGATAAAGTTTATAGTTAGGAAGAGGTAGAGAAGACAGCCTAATCCGGTTGGAGAGGAACTCAGTCTTGACAGACGGTTCTCCTTTGCTCTACCTTCTTCATGTCTCACTCTATAGGGTTAAATTATTTAAGTTTTTCTATAGTTATGCTGCTATAGGCTTAGACTGCTGGAGGACAATCTGACCACTTCTCTCTCTGCTACTTTCTTCCTTTGTCCAATCTACTTAGTTACCATTATTTCAACCTTGTTAACCTTTGGTTTTCTCTTAGTGTTCTTCTCTCCATAGTAACCACACCTGGTCTGGCGTTCTGTTAGCTGAGACAGCTTCTTGGATGAGAACATGGGCTGAGATGCTTCCAGTGACGTTCTACAACTGCTGCTATTATCTCTATTATTTCAGTATCCTGTGCTTCTAATTTAGTTTTCTGTCTTTTCAAACCCCCAGTCGGTCGTGGCAGATGGCTGCTTGTACTGAGCCTGGTTCTGCTGGAGGTTTCTTCCTGTTAAAGGGGAGTTTTTCCTCTCTACTAACGCTACATGCATGCTCAGTATGAGGAATTGCTGTAAAGTCAACGACAACACAAGCCATTGTTTCTGCCTGCTGATTCCAGAGGAGTGAATGCTGCAAGTCAATGACTCGATGCAATCTGCTGGGGATCCTTAGATTGGAAACTTTTTAAAATTGATTTGTTAGAATGTATCTTTGATTTTAATTGATTTTCTGTGAAGTGCCTTGAGACGACACCTGTTGTAAATTGGCGCTATATAAATAAACTGATTCTTGGTTCTCCAGCAGAATAACCCCTGCTGCTGCATAATTCTGCCACCACCGTGCTTCACTCTATGGACTATATGACCATTAGTTTTCCACCAGACAGAGGCATTTTGTATGTAGACCGAACAGATGTCTTTGGTCTGGTTCAACAAGAAGACCTTTTACACAATGGTGGTGTCTGCTTCATGTTGTGTATTGACATTTTGTTATTTTACAAATTCATGAATATTGTTGCTTTCACGTCACAGGTATGCACTGCTTTGCTTTGCTGTATCAAATTGCTAAAATATAGTGATGTGTATGCCTGAAATGTTCAACGGACATTCAATCTTTAAAGGACAATCATGCAGAAGGAAGACAGTAGTGGTAGTAAATAGAAACTGTACAACAAACCAGAAAACAATAGTGTTGGTTGTTTAGTGAGGAAACTAACCATGTATTTGCTGAGTGACTGCTGGATAGATGCAGTTCTACACCTGAGGAATAGTAAAGGCCTGTTGCACCAAGTAACTACAGCGAGCATCTTCAAGTGCCAATTTTAAAATCTAATGACAAACATTTTTTGGACGTCTGTGTCCAAAAACTATCTGTAAAATCACAATATCTGATCAGTTTAATCAAAAGGAGAAAATGCCAGAATGCTTTGTTACAGTGTGTGTCTGGTTATACGTAACAGTGAAGTGTAAATAAACAAGGAGAATATGGAAAGGCCAGCAGAGGAGGTATTTTAACAGTTTTTCTGTTAGGTTTTAGTAGTTTTATCATGTCGTAACAGATTGGATCAAATTAACTTTAATCTTAAACAAAGATAATTTGAACAGATGGAAAATGCAGTTTTCACAGTATCATTTTGTTTATTCAGAGAGGAAACCCAGCCTGGCCGTATGTCATATTATTCGCCTCATTGTTAAAATCGGTCAACTGGGACTAATCACATTTGCTGAGCAGTTCAACCATCCACACCCTAGCCAGATTACCACTAGATCTGCAGAATCAAGAACATGCGGAACACCATGAAGGCTTAAAGCAACACAAAATGCACCCATCTGCAGGTGGAAAAGTGAATCAGAATAGAAACAGTTACCACATCACAGAGAGAACCTTTATGCACAAATAGAGAAAACAGAGGAGGACAGCCTACAATAATTACCTCAAACTCTTATCTACAGATCACCCAGGGGGCCCAAAAGAACCTAGAATACCTCTTAAATCACTTTAACAAGTCAGGTTCAACTGAATAACTTTGGTTATTCAGGTTATCTTTAATAACAAAATTTCATAGAATTTTCGTTTTCATGTTTTTACAAAATGGAATAAGAATAAAAGTCTGGGAACTACAATTGTAATTTTCCCAGTTATCCAAGTGTTGATCCATTTAAATTACATACTTTCATTCTATAAAAATTTGCTGAATACACATTCTGTTTTGTAATAGTAACCAAGGATTTTATAAAGTATCACAAAATATAAGGAAGTAGCAGTGTAAGGCAACATTTCTAAAGATCAATAATTAGCATCTCAGTAATAAAAATCACAATGGCATAGCTCCCAAAAATGAAATACAGGTCAGGTCAGAAACTGTATTTCTGGGCCCAGATCAGTGTGTCTAGACCAGCATGTGTCTAGAAATATTTAAAATGGTTTATAAATGCAGTCACAGACTAACTCCATGCTCTGACCAACATTTTCTGCCTGCTGGGACAATAGTTATTTATTTTTGTGTCAACTTAATTTTATAGCCTAAACTTAGCAGGTTTTCTTCATTAAGGCAGTTTAAAACCAGTGGTTTAAGCTAAATACTTAAAACTTTTTATCTGAAGTGGCACTGTGTTTGCTGGACCAACAAGCAGCTAACGAGTCAAGACCGTTTTATCTCTATATCGCTCTTCCAAAGCAATGCAGGTAGTTTGGTGGAAAATCTGGAGCCCATCTTTAAAAACTCTATTGGAATTTTACAGATTTTATTTATTAGGCACCAATCTGCTGCTGGCTCTACGAAATAAAAAGGATTTAAGTGGCAGAACTCCAAAAAATGTTAGGCATTCAGCTGGGACATAGACTAACAGAGTGAGGCCCCCTTGGAGCCATGTAATTAGAATAGCTAAAGAGCTATATATCTGACGAGGACGTTCTAGAAGCTGAGTCACAGCACACACTACAGAATCCCAGCTGGCTAAGAGCTGGGAGCAAGGTACTGCTAGGATGAACGATAATGTTACTTATTTCAGATTACCTCAGTGAAGACAATGGAAAAGCAAGAGGATGGTGACAGGAAAAAAAAGAAAAGGATTAGATGAGTCTAAACCAGAGAAGAACAGATTCAGTTCAACATCTACCATCTGCATATAAGAAACAGAACAGCCGCTGATTAGTTGAGGAGATAAAAATCTCGGTGGGGAAGATGGTCATTACCATTATCATTGCTATAGTTCATCAGCATGCCACAAAAGACAGTCAACAGCCTCTGATTTTCCAGATCAGTATTTTGGGAGAGGGATTTAATGTGCTCAGCAACTATCTGAGCACCTCCTGCCAGGTCAACTGCATTCCTGCCCTCATCTGAAAAACAGAAAGGCCAAGACAAAAATCAACCACAAAGCAAAGAAAAATAAAAACACACATCTGGAAAAGGATGAACATAAAGCGGGTGGCTTACATTCAGAGCAGTTCATAATCATAATAATGAAGCAAATCAGTTAAAGAGTTAAACTTTAAAAAAAAAAAAATTAGCTTTTAGTTTTTCAGAAACGGATTCTAACAGCCTTACATGAGCAATAAAAATCCTATTTGTCAGTTTGTTCATCTCAATCTTACACAAATCAGGGATATTTGTGGAGTTCCACTGGGCTCCGTACTTGTTCCAATTCTCTTTACTTTATGTTTCCTTCCCATAAATAAAATTATCAGACAGTGCTGTAAATTTGAATCTATGGAATGAAGGAATCAAGGAATTTTATTTGTCATCACATCACATGTGGTACATGAGGTGGGACGAAATTCGAATCCCCCGGTCCAGTTTACACCCTGATAGCAGTTTTAAATAATATAATAAAATATAAGAACTATGCGAGAATAGGATTGCTGATGAATCTTGAAAATATTCATCCATAAATCCTGATACATCCCATCAGTTCCCATTGAACCGGTAGATTACAGGTATGTCTTGAAGCAACACTAAACTTTCAGTTTTGGTCGATTATGGCAGCCACTGGACTAAAGCGGAATTGTTTTGCCTGAAGAAAAGGCTGCATTTCCCATGATGACCAGCACAGTGTCATAAAATCCACATTTCCCGGTCACCTGCACATTTGTAGTTGTTTTATGTGGCAGGGTTCCTGCCACCCTCCTCAAAGTTGCATAATGGTGGTTTAAGCGATACGGATTGATGTATAATCACAAAAGCTGTTTTTGATTAGTATATGTAGTTTAAATCCAATATTAAATGGGTATCTTAGATATTCATCTTTCACCTCATAATTATTGCCAAAATTATAAATATTTTTTCTACAAGTATAACTGATAAACTACTTCATGCATGTTTTAGTTCAAGGCTGGACAAGCATAACTGTCTATCTTAAGGAAGTTCACAAAATGCAGTTATAAGTCTTAAGTTAATCCAAAATGCTGCAGCAAAGGAAAATTAAAAAGAGAGATCATATCTGTCATATTTTAGCTTCCCTTTGTCGGCTCCCTATCAAATCCAGAATAGATTTTAAGATTTTCTTTCTTACATATATAGCCTCCAATAATCCATCATCTAACAGATCTGATTGTTCTGTATATTAAGACTACAGGTTTACTGGTGGTTCCTGGAATTCCTAAAAGTAGAATGGGAGGCAGATCTTTTAGTTCTCAGTGTCTCTCCAGTGGAACCAGCTCCCAGCTTTAGGCACCCTGTCTGGTTTTAAGACTAAGCTTAAAGTTAGCTGCTAATAACTATTTGATCTTGATTTTCTCATTCTAAATGGACAGGTTATCGTAAACTATTTCTATACTTGTCCTGCTATTGGTTTAGGCTGCTGCAGGACAATTGGACCACTCTGCTACTTTCTTCTTCTACTGTCTAAACTGCTTGACAAATAGTTCTCTTTTATAGCATTTGTTTTGTGTCTCGCTATGGGAACGCCCTCGGCGTGACCTCATCAGAAGCTCCAATTACACTCCACCAGCCTTGATTGGCAAGGGATATGTCTCTCAGTGCCAGGGAGAGTGGGCATGTCCCGCCCCCTACCTCTATACAGGACCTTCCCTGCACAGACAAATCATTCAAAAACCTCTTCTCCCTACGAGCAGAAGTTCCGACTGGTTTGTCGCCTGCTGTTCTGGAGCTTAGCTTAACTGTCCATAGATATGAGTGCGAACTCGATCGCCGGGCGCTTGGTTCCAGATTGGTAGTGTGTACCATGACAAAACCAGCGTTCAGTTTGTTTTAAAACAGCACTGCTAGCTGTGAGGAACTGTGCGGGGTAGAAATAGGCTTCACTGTTTTTCACTTAAGTAGCAATACTACCTCGGTAGCAATACTTCACAATAAAAAATAAATACATTTAAAAAAAGGTAGCAATACTTTACGCGACCATTTATTATGGACGCCGTAAAGGCTGACGCTAAAGAGGGCGAAAACCCGCGATCTTGCCCGTGTGGAAATACAATTTCGAGCTGGGACACTCACCAATTTTGTGTGACATGTCTTTGTTTAAGGCATGGCCAAGCAACCCTCAAGTCATAGGAGTGCTCTCACTTTAGCCGGCTCTCCCTCAAGGTGCTGCGTCGCCTTCTGGCCCGTCAGTTGACACTGTCTGGAGGCGACCCCATCCTGACTTCTGCTGCAGCTAACCCAGAAATGGCGGCTCAAGGACTGACACCGGCCCCGGATGCAGAACCATGACCAAGCAGTGGCGATATGCTTGACGCTGTTAACCCATTGCCTCTGGATGAGAGCGGCCATAGCTTCACAGCTTACCCGCTCGATTACCGCATGGCAGGTGATGACGCAGACTCGGATGCGGGTTCGGAGCTTCTCATCACAGACAAAGATGAGGATGATGAACCGACTCTGGTGCTCCGAGGTCGGGTTGCAAAACCCACACCTTCGGGCGTCAGCCAGGCTGGTGACAGTGACTCTTCTTCGTCTGCCTTGGATGTGGACCTGCATGACGTGTGTAAACGCGCCGCAGCAAAACTTAATATCCAGTGGCCCGAAGTTCAGGCTGAAGCAGCAAGATCACATTTCGACGGCAAAAAGCTGCCAAAAGCCAGGAGAATGGGAAAACAGTTCCTGCCATTCTTCCCTGAGTTGCTGGAGGAATTTTCAGTTTCCTGGCGCAACAAACCGTACAGGGAAAAGTACCCAGTGGCAGGTGGCTCGGTTCTAGACTCCGAGTGAATGGACGACCACGGTCTCCGCCAAATGCCTCGAGTTGAACCAGTGGTGGCAGCGCACCTTCACCCAAAAGCTTCGAGGTGGGTGGGTCCTCGGGTGGGTCGGCTCCATCACTCCCTTCAGCAGCGGACCGCTTCCAATCAACACTGACGGAGAAATCCTACCAGGCGGCTGCTTTATCAGTTTGCGCCATGAACGCCTCTTCCATGCTGATGGCGTATCAGGAGGAGCTGGAGGAGGAGATGACTACATCACCGGACGCTGCACTGTGGGAAGAAGTGTGTATCATCACTGATCACTGCCTTCAGCTCCATAAACTGTCGATCCAGGCTATGGGGAAAGCTACGGGGAAAAGAAAAGGGATGATGAAGCTTTAAAGCTGTGTCTCCCAAGACGGGCGCCGGCGCACACAGCCACCAGTACCACATCCCAGCGCTAAACCTTCGCACAGGTTGCGGCGCGTCTGCCTCCCACTTTCAGAATCCTGAAGCTGCCGAAAACCCAGGCAGCCACTAATCCTTCCCCGAAAAGCACGGCTGTTAAGGGCTCGTGGCTGAAGAAACACTAAGCCGCTCGCACGGATCAGCCGCCTCCCACGTCCACCTAGACGGTGAGGAGGAGAAAGCGTTTGGCCGGAAAGCTTTTTGGAAGTCAGAGAGCGAGCAAGACTGTTTCTCAGACACGGCTCTGTTACCGAGCCCTTCCATAGAGTTCAGCAAAGTGCGGCACACGAGGGGATGTTCAAGCCAGCGCCGCGCGTACGAAACGGGGGCCGTGTTCAGTTCGGGATGTCCAGCAGTGGACCCAGTTTATGTCCCACAAGCACTGTTTTATGACACAGAAAATTAATTGCTTTGCCCGTGGCCCCGAGCTCTCCTATATGCCTTCCCTCTTGTATCTCTCATTCTGCCAACGATAGCCAGAGTTCAAGCTGAAGGCCTGTCAATGATCCTAATTGCGCCTCACTGGCCATCGAAGCACTCGTTGGCAGAGATAATCCAGCTTCTCCGGGGAGAACCTTGGCCTCTACCGCTGCGGTGGGATATTTTGTCCCAGGCAGGGGGGAAATTCTCCACCCCCACCCGTACAGGCTGGCACTATGGGCCTGGCCTGTTAGTGGTTCAATTTACACTCTGTAGGTCTCCCACACAATGTTATTCAGACAATCCAGAGTGCGAGGGCCCCCGCAACTAGGTCTCTGTATGTGTGCAAATGGGCCATATTTAAGAAATGGTGTCCAGAAGCACAGGAAATACCCATTCAGTGCTCTGTAGCTACCATTTTGACTTTCCTGCAAGACCTGCTGGATAGGGGTAAGGCTTTTTCCACCATAAAAGTGTACTTGGCAGCAATCTCAGCTTGCCATGTCAGTTGTGGTGGAAAAACCGTGGGACAGCACAGTTTGCCAGTTTATGAAGGGGGTTCGTCATCGGCTTCCAGTCTCAAAACCGCTGGCCCCATCATGGGACCTTCCCCTGGCTCCATTTGAGCCCCTGGAACAGGTGGATTTAAGATTTGTTACTCTGAAGACATCGCTTTTACTGGCTCTTACGTCAGCTAAGCGGGTGGGTGATCTTCATACTTTCTCTGTGAACCCAGCTTTTACCAAATTCTCTGCAGGGAATAGAACGGTGACCTTAATTCCTAACCCTGTGGTTTTGCCTAAGGTGTTGGGGTCATGTTCGCCAATAGACTTGGTGTCTTTTAGCCCCCCGCCTTTTTCCTCAGTGGCGCAGGAGTGTCTTCATGGACTTTGTCCAGTTCGGGCCTTACACACTTACAGTATATGGATAGGACCAAAATGTTGAGGAAAAGTGACCAGCTGCTTCTTGGGCAAATGGTCACCTCTGCCAACCTGTGTCAAAGCAGCGACTTTTGCTTTGGATAGTTGCTGCAATTGCTTTAGATTACACCTCTAGGGGACATCGTCCTCCTGAGGGCCTTTAGCGCACTCTACACGAGGGCTGTCTACCTCATGGGCCCTCTTTAGATGAGTTTCCATCCAGGAGATCTGTGCCGCAGCAAACTGGGCCTCTCCTCATACATTTCCTCGGATTTATAAGCTCGATGTCACAGCTCAACCGCTGGCTCATTCAGTGCTCAGCTTGGCATCAGAGGCATCAAGCTCCCATCGATGAGTTATATTGTCAGCAGTTGGTCTTGTGTCTGCATCGCAATCCAGGGAGTCAGGATTTTCCCATAGTGAGACACGAAACGAATGCCATGAAAGAGAACTTTACGTTACTGTCATAATCCCGGTTCTCTGAGTAGCATGAGTGAGTGTCTCACCTAGCCACCTAGCCACTCATTCGTAGCGAGGAAGAGGGTGTGAGTTTTTTGAATGATTTGTCTGTGCTGGGCCGGTCCTACATATAGGTAGGGGGCGGGAAGTGCCCCCTCTCCCTGGCACTGAGAGACATATCCCCAGCCAATCAAGGCTGGTGGAGTGTAATTGGAGCTTCTGATGAGGTCATGCTGAGGGCGTTCCCATAGTGAGACACTCACTAATGCTACTCAGAGAACCAGGGTTACGAAAGTTACCTAAAGTTTTCTTGAGGCCATTTTAGATGTGCTCAACAATAGACAAATTTTCCACAAATATTTAGGACTATATCTGAAATTATTTAGTGTGTGTCACTTTTCTGGAATTTGTCAACTTTTTTTTCTCCTTCAGGAACATTTCTATGACTCTGCATCATTAATTAGAAAACTATTCTTCTATTGAAGAAAAAAAACGAAGTGTGTTCTTTCTCGATGATTATAGCCACACTTGAAAAAAGTTCACTAACCAGCTAATGAGGGATGCTCCTTGATGTGACCAAATTGTTGGTTCTCAAGACAGCAAGTCTTTGTGATGTATCAAAAGCCGTGGTATCCAGGGTAATGTCAACACACCACCAAGAAGGACAAACCACATCAAACAGGATTAACTGAGGACGCAAGAGTAAGCTGTCTGAACAGGATATTTGGGTGCTAACCTGGATTGTATCCAAAAAACATAAAACCACGGCTGCCCAAATCACGGCAGAATTAAATATTCACCTTAAGTCTCCCGTTTCCAGCAAAACTGTCCGTCTGGAGCTCCACGGGGTTAATGTACATAGCCGGGCTGCTATAATCACACCTTTGGTAACTCGTGCCAATGCCAAATGTCGGTTTCAATGGAGCATGGAGTGCAAATGTTGGTCTGTGGACAATGTGAGACATGTATTGTTCTCTGATGAGTCCACCTTTACATCCAGGAGAGTTACGGTGTGGAGAAGCTCCAAAGAAGCGTACCACCCAGACTGTTGCATGGTCAGAGTGAAGCATAGGGGTGGATCAGTGATGGTATGGCCTGCCATATCATGGCATTCCCTTGGCCCAATACTTGTGCTAGATGGACGTGTCACTGCCAAGGACTATCGAACCATTTCTGGAAGACCGTGTGCATCCAATGGTTCAAACATTGTATCCTGATGGTGGTGACGTGTATTAGGATGAGAATGCACCAACACACACAGCAAGACTAATGAGATTGGTTTGATGAACATGAAAGTGAAGTTGAACATCTCCCATGGCTGCACAGTCACCAGATCTAAATATTATTGAGCCACTTTGGGGTGTTTTGGAGGAGCAAGTCAGGAAACCTTTTCCTCCACCAGCATCACGTTGTGACCTGGTCACCATCCTGCAAGAAGAACAGCTTAAAATCCCTCTGACCTCTGTGCAGGACTTGTATGTCATTCCCAAGATAAACGCAGTATTGGCCACAAAGGTAGGCCCTACACCATACTAATAAATTATTGTGGTCTAAAACCAGGTGTTTCAGTTTGAATGTCCAACCCCTGTACATATGCGTTTTATCAACTCATTTGAACAGGTCACACAATATTGTGGTATTTTTAGACCACCTCAGGTTATCGGCTGGTCCAAGAACAACACAAGGCGTGTAGCAGTGTGTTTTGTCTACACTGAGCACCATGATGGCTTCGGCACCTGTCTGTTTCTGGACAAACCTGTCCCCAAATTCCATGATTGACTCCCTGAGGTGCCACTCTTTAAATATAACCCTCATGAGTAGGTCTGGGACGATAATCAATAAATCAATAATAAATCCAACAAAAAAGCCAACACGAGTTATAATAGATTACATTTTTTTTATAAATAATGCCTGTCTTGACTGTCAAAGTTACCTTAAATCATCTAACAGAAACAGAAACAGGTGAGGGCGAGTTCCACAGAGCAGCCAGATTGTCTCGTCCCCATGGTAACACGATGGTGAGATGGACAGAGGAAGAGGATCTAAGGGATGAATGCAGCAATGTAAAGCCAGTCAGTGAGATATCGAGGGTTGAGGTTGTAAACAGACAAGGAGGAGTATCTGATGTGATGAGTGACGGCGAGCCAACAAAGCCGTTGTCTTTCAAAAAAAAAAAAAAAAAACTGGGGGAAAAACTATACAAAAAAGTATTTCCAAAAAAAAAAAGATCAAAATTATTTCAATTTACCAACAACACAACTGTTTGTATCAGTAACACAACATGTGACTGAAACATGACAAACAACTTGCAAACAGGATTTTTCTTCACCGCAACCTTAAACTCAGTAAAAAAAGAAAATCACCATCATCAATTAATCATCAAATCCCAACCAGAGTCCAAGCAGATTCTGGACGACCAGCACTTAACAAATCAGCATCTGACAGCTGAGATGAAAATGCTGCTGGTAAAATGAGGATTGAACTTTGAGATATGACCCTGTACAAATATACACAAACTGAGAAAATTCCTCAGAACAGACATAGCATGAAGCATTTTTAACATTAAATCAGATTATTTTATTTGGATAAACTGGGATTTCTTTTAGGTTTGTGTCTAACCGAAGAGTGGAGCTCAATGCTGCATCGTGACTCTGTGCATTAATCCCTGCTGATGTAGATGTAAGCTTTGCATGTCTGCTTCATTGATTTGCAGAATACAATTTTTTTGTCTTGTGATTAAAAATTTCAAGTAGAGCAAGATTCCATATAAATATCAGACAATCTAATAAGCTGTTTGGTAACCAGCTTCTTTAGCTTTATGTCAGGTGATTCAAAAAATAACAAAACTGATTGAGCATTTCCAAAGGACATTTAACTTCTACTTACGGCTGTCATAACAGATGTTGCCAAGCGCACGGCCGGTTTGCAGTAAAACCTCCTGGTCGGTGGAGTTTAACAGCTGAACTAGAGGAGGGATAAGGCCGGCTTCCACACAGGGACTTCTCATGAAATCTGCAGAAAACCACAGCAGCGCATTACAGATTACAGTCCAATTATTAAACTGCCCTGTTCAAGCAGAAGTCATGTTGAAACAACTCTTCTATTACAGATGGATAAGTAATCGTGTTCTACTGAGATTAAATGCGACAAAACGGAACACATTCAAAAGAATTTATGGCTTTTTTCGTATATAGATTATATAAATTCATAAAGAAGTCATTTAATGTTATTTTATATCAAAAGACTAAAGTAGAAACATTACACACAAATTGTGGAACAATCAGTCACATAAACAAAATAAAAATCAACAGGTGTAAATATTTTTCAGGGCACAAGGAGACGCCCAGCTTACCTAAACATATGTATAAAAAGAAAAAAAAGAAAAGCAAGAAATGATAGTAAAGCTTCTAAATATGATGAAAGCAGATACAGTGGATTTAACTTTCACTCTTAAGCTGTGTGGCTTAAAATAACCAAGTCCAATAGAGAAAACCCCTGCGCTGTCTTTACCCCCCAGACTCTGAGCTGATTGCACACATTTCCACAAGCAGTGACAGATAAATGCCAGCGGGTCGGTGCCAGGCTTGGCTAGCTGCTGGCAAGTGATCATTAGCTGCAGCCTTGCAAAGTGAAAAGCCATTCATTATCATAACTTTCTCCTGCTCAAGGTTTATTTCTCCTATAAAAGCTTTCATCTCACAAAATAAATACCTAACTGCCCTGATCCAAGCTGTGTGGGCTGGAACAAAAACTCCCAGTGAGAACCAGCTCTGCTCAGCAAACCCACAACTGAAACCAATGAATTGCCTTATTGGTAGCTTTACACCAAGTAAATCATTACTCTTTTACCAGATTCCTCTTTTCATCCCTCCTAATCCCTGCTTCCTTTTATCCAAGCCCATCCTCAGCCCATTGAAAGTTACTTACCACTTTTGGCCATCTCAGCTATGATGTTGGCAACCTTGGGGGTGCAGGAAGACTGCGGGCTGAGCAGAGGGGGCAGCAGGGGAAGAATCCCCATCTCCTGCATCTTCCTGCTGGCCTCGTTGTCTGCAAGACGACAACAACAACAACAAAGTATACATTATTATTAACTCAGAATCAATTCTAGTCATGAAAACACAATGCTGCCTTCAGTAAGAGACACATGGTGGTCTCAACGTCCAATGTGGAAGGGCATGTCTAAGTGCAGGCTGAGGGTTTTATGGCTTCAAGATATTTTCAACATTTTAATATTTAAATTTTTGAGTTACTTTTTGACCAAGTTGCTTTGTGATATTCAATTTATTTTCTCAAATGATTTTTTACAAAGAAAAATGCCGTAAATGTTATAATTCAAATGTCTTCCAAGAGCTGTTGTGGATGGTGATGCAGTTGTCATCTAGAGCTGACAACCGAGCTTAGAGATGTTAGAGTAGGGAATTTGATCCCAGATCAGAGATCCTTTGCACATCCTCCTTATCTCTGGTCTTTTGTCCTGGTTTGCATCAATGAAGTCTTCTATGCAACAAAAGAACTGTCAAACAGTTTAAAAAAAAGACGTGAGAAAATTACTAAGTGAACAAAACCCTTAGCACCTGCACAGCATCCAGTACCAGAGGAAATAAAGCTCCCTCTCCATTGGCAAGTCTCATCCTAACTAGGTCAATTCCAGTTGCGCTCTACAGTATTAGTGTGTTTGTCTCCATTGTGGGCTTCAATATGGGCAACTAATATAATATAATATATAATATAATGAAAACAATCCAGATTAGCTGATTAGTTTGCTATCCTGCCATTTTCACTTTTTAAACATGACCAACTTTAGATTTAGGTAATTGAGGACACACATCTAGTCTAAAGATGCCAATATGGTTTGAAGCATGTGTGTTTAATAATAGGAAACATATTGGGTCAGCTTGACCAGAACAACGACCATCTTCCAAGAGGATTTACAACTTGGCAGGGAGTAGCTTGATTAATTGAGTTGGTCATGTGAGGAAAACGGAAGATTTTGCAGGTGTTCGGTGTTTCAGGGCCTGTGTTTGAGCCTTGAACTTGCTTGGTCAAAAGACAAACACACACCAGTGCATGCATTTCTATATAAGGTCCTGCAAACATCAAGAAAGGGGGATTGTTTAGGATCTGCTGTAGTTTTGGGAGATGTATGGTATGTGGATCAGCTAAGAAATCCTCCTTGTCGACTGAGGCCAGAGTGAGAACAGGACAACAAATGTTTTTTGTTTTTGTTTTGTTTTTACACGGATTTACTTACACCAACAAGAAATAAATGAACATCATAAAATGATTGACTTTGAGCAACTACTTCTGGAGTTGTTATAAAACATCTAACAAGATCTGTTAATGGAGATGAATCATGTCTTATGGAACCCTTTAGAGGGGTTGGACACAGTTCTACTCTGGACTCTAATGGCCTTGGATGGCCTTGGGATTCTCCTAGAGAAGCTGACCCTAGTCGCTGCGGAGAGGGAGGTAGAGGAGAAGATACCCGAGCCCAGATAAGCCAGAGAATGAATGGGTGAATGATTGTGAAGCAGCCTAAAATGGGAGGTGTGTGCTCAGTACACGGCAGGTTAGTACTCACTGTTATGGGCGAGTGCACTCAGCAGGCAGTCCAGACTGATCTCTGTGCTGTCAGTGGTGCTGTCTGCAGACGCAAGCTTCAGCTTCTCCAGCGCTTCTCTAAGGTTCTCTGGACACAAAAACATCATGAATGATGATCACAAATACCCATATAATCCTAATAAGCTCTTAACGTTTTCTTTTAGATGGGGTTATGAGACATCGGTAGATATTGGCCTACATTCAACAAAAGCAGTCCGTTCCACACCACCATTGCAAAGCTTCCAATATATTTCATCAACTGTTGAACCTTGTTTCTTTAAAGAAAGTTTCATATTTATGCACAAACTGATTCATTTACAAATGCATTCGTTTTCTCATAACTATTGTTGCTGATTATTGTTGAAGTAAATCCCTTAATCAAGCCTTTTCTAATGTTCCACAGTACAACACTCAGGAAAGTTTGTATGATTGATTCTGATATTGTATTTGGTCAATATCGGTACCAGGCAGGAAGTGAAAAGGTTGCAGTGGGACCCTCGTACCTTCCAGAAGCACCTTAGTTGCAGTTCCAGCAACAAGTCTTTTACTGTGTGTTTTCCAGCTTTGATTGTCTATTGGTGTCCCCAACGCCAGTTTTTCTTTCCTTCAGCTTTTAGATGCATCCCTGTTTCATGACATCTGCAATAAAGCTGATTCTGAATATAATCCATTCATAAAAGAAAATTATATTTAATTCGCTGTCCAACCTCATCCTACGTAAATATAATACAAGACTGTCGGATTCAAGATGTGAAGTCATGGAGTTCGCAGCAGCTCCTCATATTCAGGGAGAACATCTAGACAGCGAAGGAAACGGTTTAGCAGGAATGAATGGAAATGGTGACCTGCTGCAGAATTGGATAGTAGTAGAATGTAGCAGAGGGATGAAGGGACAGCTGGCCATTATGTGAATAATATCAGCGACTTTCCGCAGAGCCGTTCCAGCTTTATCTGTGCTGAACCCTGACTGAAAACAGTACTGATGCTCAGACACGGAGTCAGCAAATATTTTCTAAAAGGGTTTTAGATCAGAGATGAAGATTAGATACTGGTCTGTAAATGCTTAATCTGACCAGAGAACATGTGTCCACCTCACCATCAGAGAGGAGTCTGTGCAAAAACAACTGGAAGACACTTCTGAGGGTAGACCTGACATGTTGCTTTGTCTCATTGTGAATGGGTCGATGGAACAGGGTGGTCATTTTCACAGACTTCACATCTTTGTTCAATTGTAGAAACGTTTTATGGTTTTTAAGTGTCTGAATACCATCTTTTAATTCAATCCTCAGTCTTGTCCAATAATAAATACTACATACACATTTATTACTTCTGTAGTGAGGAATGTTACAAAAGGATAGATTGCGGGAGATTACCTCAACAGAGAAGAAAATGTAAAAGCTACGAAGAAAAAGCCGACCCATTTGTTATTAATGGATTACATTTTAAAAAAAAATTAAATTCTACAATTATCTCACAATACAAACAACAACAACAACAACAACAACTGTGTAACAACTTAGCATCAAAATAATCTCAGAAGAAACTGCTGCAAAAAAACATTCCAGCTAAACAAAGACTTTTGATTGATTAACAATAAATATGAGCTAAACAAACTTTGGAATCTGTTTTGACCACTTCTTTAAACCGCCAATAAGGGGGCGCGATACATCGGCACACAGTAAGCTAAACCCAGCGTTGAGAAGAAATCACCCTAATTGATTTAGAAGATTAATGAAGAACTGACTCAAATTCTACAGCCATCTAAAAGAATCCAGGACAGACTGATGATGTGGAGCTTTTCCCACATTCTTCTATGAGGTGAAAGGTGAAACATGCCATAAAATCCTAGAGAAGAAATCCTGGATCTGAGGTCAAAAAAGGTTTCTAAAACAAAACTAAGTAACTTTTTGCAGTTGTTGCAGGGTTCCTGCCACACAAATGTTCCGACTGCTTTACGGCATTCGTCACTTCCCCCGTTTCTTATCTCCAACATCATCATCTGACATTGTTTCACCACAATTAGATTCATCACATCCACACAGACACTGGAAACAAAAATGTGCTTCAATCCAACTGCAGAGGACCGAGAGAGGACGCTATGCACTGGTACTCATGGGAAATGCAGTCTTCATTCAGGCAAAACACTGCCGCTTTTGTCCACACTAGGGCGCCAAAAGTGGACCAAAACTGAAAGTTCTCTAGCGTTGCTTTAAAATACAGGCCTAATGAAAACCTGGAGTCATGTTAGAGTCAGTTATGGTGGCCTAGAGGGTTCAGTAAAATGCAAAAAGCAACAACACCACAGTAAAACGTCACAAAGGACGCTATGATCTAGTAAGATCGTCATAACTCGCATTTCAGCTAAATTTTTACAATAACATTTATTTTTCCATTGGGTTTCTGGTTTTTGCTTTTTTATTTGGCCCCTCTGGGAACTCATAAGTTCACAGAAGCCAAGAAAACGGATCAACTTCAGGCACTAAAGTAAAAAAAAAAAAAATGATCAAAGTATTTTTTCCTTCTTCTGCCGTATCCTTTAAGAAACAATTGGAGTGTTTTACCACACAGCAGCCAATCAGTGCCTGTTAGCAAATGTTGCTTTACGGTAAAATAATAAGTGTGTGTCTGCTAAATAAAAGACAAAATGGATGCACAACTCCAGATGCGTCAATCTACCTTACTTCTGGTTGGTATAACTGTATTGGTCTCTATAGTCTTTTAGCAAAGTCATGTTTAATAACATCTGTTTCAAATAAATCTAACAATCGCTGATCATATGAACCAATCACTATGGCCAACATCGACCACTGCCTGAGTATATTTAAAAGTACAACCTGGCCTAATCAACATTATTCAACACCACTTGATACACAGGAGGCACAATGAGATATGAAAACCCTGTTTTAAAATGTCTTCTGTACAGCCTTACGGGTTAGACCTTCCACAGATTTCAGTGTGTTAAAATCTGTTCCAGAGGCCACATAGAGAAGCCCGCAGCATGCCTGGGACTCAGAAACTCCATCATCACAAAGCAGCAGAGACTGTGGGAGAAGCAGAACCAGCATCACAGGCTGGGCTGCTGCTGCTGCTATTGCATAACCTGTGTAGATGGAGCAGAGCCATCTTCTCCATCAACACTGCACTGCCATTTCAGTAGAAACACGTTCATTTTTCACACACACACGCACACACACACACACATGCGCACACACACACACACACACACACGCACACACACACACACCTCCAGGGACCATCAGAAGCACATCTGCGGCTTATAGGACTACATTAAATAAATCTGAGGATGGAGAAGAAGAAGCTACCCCACCCCGAGGACGGCGCGCGTGCGCAGGTCCGCGCGTGCTTCACACACGTCGGTCCCACTCAGATCTTTCCATCACTACCAGGCCGGCACGACGCCCCCCTCCCCTCCTCCCCTCTCTGAGCGGATGTACCACGTGCCGACGCTTTGAGTCGTCGGTTCGAGTCCAGGTTTCGGTGCCGCGTGTCTTCACGGTCAAACTTCTGCTTGATAAAGGCTCGTAGCCGCTACGCCACTAAGCGTCTCCCCATGTGATGAACGTGTCCTGCTCTAATTGAATGAAGCCAGTTGTTCGCTTGGTTCTGGATGAGGCGGTTCCGTTGGGCTGCTACTCACCCATCTCAGCTGGTTGTCGCTTCAGAGAGTTTAAACCACCGAGCCGCAGCAGCGAGAGGCCCCGCAGTCTCTCCGCCTGGGTCCTGGTCCTGGTTCTAGTTCAGGCAGCGACGGCGGCTTGGTGAGAGCTAGCTAAGCGGGTCCGAGCGGTGGCCTGTTCTCCAGGACTACCAGCCTAACGCTCCTCACTTCCTCTCATATCCACCCAACCAGGCCACAAACTCACAGACTGGCGACTCCTTGAAACCCAGCCTCACTCTGACACCGTACCGTCAAGCTAGAGGGCGGGACGGAGAGGGCAACTTCCGCTCTCGTCCTTCAAAATAAAACAACCACGTTCTTCCCATAGACATAAACAGGGATCTTAGCCCTAGATGGCGGTAGAAAATCAAATATGCAGATAAATGTCTGTGCATCGAGGCTCGGCGTCCTGTAACGTTACAGTTTCCACTCCAACAAAATTTGTGCCATTATCAGATCTGATGGTGGAAACTGGACCTCTTCTACAGATGAACCTGCAGACTGCATTTATACAGGAATCTGTATCGAGGGTGAATCAGACTGAATCACAGCAGCCAGTCTGTGTCTCTGTCCTGCTGATGGCCTTTTAATTATTCTCTGTTCCATCAAAGTAGAGACAAATAAAATCTGCAGGAGTTTAACGCCCTTGGACGGGGGCCATCGTCTTCAAATTAAGGTGAAACTAAGTGTTAACAAGGTAGACAAAGACTAGCAGTCTAGTAGTAATGAAGACTAGAAATGAAGACCTGCTAAGTGTCAAAAGCCAAAATATGAACTTTTCAAACACATAGTTTTAGAACAAACGCTGGTGTTTCATTATCCACTGAAGTCAGAACTACCAACAGTGAAACACCATCTGCTTTTTCCAAGTGAACTTTTGAGAGAACAAAAATACTAGCTTTACCAAATAAAGTCTAAGTTCAAATCTCTCAATATATTTTAGAAAGTATGTTACTCTGCAAAAACCCCCACTAATGTTAACCTGATTTATACAAGTCTGTGTTTAGTAACCTCCAATAATCCCCCTGCATAAATACAGCATACATCAAAGTTCATAAGAGATCCACAGCGACATACGGAGATGTAACTTAACTTCAAAAAGCGGAAACGACATACCATCTTACATGTTTGCACAAATACCAAATAAAAACACAAATAAATGGATAATACAGAGCATGAAAGCTGAAGATTATTAGGATACACCAGCGTCTAACTTTGTTTCTACATTTGAACTAAAACAAGCAAGGACAAGTTTGAGCTAATACAGCTACTAATGTTGAGCTAATGTTTAACATCTATTGTTAATGAACAGTTATAGCACTGGCTGTTAAAAAATAGTAGAAACAGAATGTAGCTGCAAATCACTGAGCAGAGAACATATTCTGGTCACTTTGGGACTTTTAGTGTATGAATGTGTGTGTTAATGGGTGAATGAATATAGTGTAAAGCGCCTTGGGGTCCCCTGGACTTGATAAAGCGCTATACAAGTACAAGCCATTTACCATTTTAAAACAATGTATTTTAAAAAAAGTCTCATTTTTTAATTAATCTGACAAATCAACCCATCGTTTCAAGATAGTTTCCACAAATTTAAATCCATTAAGTGGTCCCACCACAAAGCATGCAATTCCCAGCAGTCGTGATGTTTTTAACACAGCTGGTGTATTAAAAAGGGTTTTCTTGGTTTTTTTATTGTTTCAGAACATCAGCCCAATTTAAATAGAATTCAAAGACAACACAAAATGCTGTGTTTTTCAAATGGCAGCACTTAATCAAGTCTAGAGGACCCTTTCTTTTAGCAGGATTTAAGTGAATAACACAAATATCCAGCAACTGAGACAAATGCAATGGGAGTTAAAACTTGCAGCCCACCATTTACAGGACAAACTCTTACCTTCGGAATCTGCCTGACAGAGTGAACTAAAATATCACCAAGAGCTAGACTCCATGCCAAGATCTAAAGAAAATCAGCAACCAATAGGATAGAGATTAATTGGGATCTACCAATCTGTGAGGGTTAGAAAATCTTTCTAAAGCTTTGGGACTCTAGTAAACCAAAATGATGGCTGATGTAAATCAGGACTTGGGGGAGTTCCTGACCTAAATCATTTTCAGATGCTGACCACAAAAAGCTGATGATATACAAAATTAATGAGGAAGAAAGGTTAGCAAATCTGCAAAGATGGGTAAGCCAAAATTCTCAAACTGTAAGACTCATTGCCAGTTATTGCAAATGTTTGATTGCATTTGTTGCTGCTAACAGTGGCCCCAACCAGTTAGCAGTCTTCCTTTATAATGGTAACTTCATTTAAAATGTTTACTTGTGTTGCCTTTGACTAATGTCTAATGTGGTTGCTTGTTCCAAAACAGTGTGACAAACAAAAAGAGTTTTTAGGCTCTTTTGGAACTACTGAAGTGTCATTTCTTAATTAAGAACTGATGTGGTGATAATCAGAGACAAACCAAAGTTATATTTTAAAATGGAGGCACAATCACATTTTCACACAAGGCCAGGTTGTTTTTGATGGGGAGTTTTTTTCTTCCTTAATAATATACACTTCCATTGCATGTCAAAATGCATTCCTTGACTTTAAAATTTGTCCATGTCCATTTTTACGCACTAACCGGCCACTTTATTAGGTACACCTGTCCAACTTCTCTGTAACGCAAATTCCTAATCATCCAATCACATGGCAGCAACTCAGTGCATGTAGACATGGTCAAGACTGAGTATTTTTGAGTATTTCAGAAGCTGCTAATATACTGGGATTTTCACACACAACCATCTCTATGGTTTACAGAGAACACTCAGAAAAAGATAAAATATCCAGAGATCAGCAGCACTGTGGGTGAAAAAGCCTTGTTGATGCCATGGGAGAATGGACCGACTGGTTGAAGCTGATAGAAAGGCAACAGTAACTCAAATAACCCCTCATTACAACCAAGGTATGCAGTAGAGCATCTCTGAACGCACAACACGTCCAACCTTGAGGCAGACGGGCTACAGAAGCAGAAGACCACACCGGGCGCCACTCCTGTGAGCTAAGAAGACAGGAAACTAAGGCTACAATCTGAAACTGGACAATAGAAGAGTGGAAAAACGTTTCCTGGTCTGATGGGTCTGATTTCTGCTGCCACATTCGGATGGTAGGGTCAGAATTTAGCGTCACCAACATGAAAGCATGGATGGATCACTTCTTATATCAACGGTTAAGGCGTACAATGGCGGGGGTGTAATGGTGTGGGGGATGTTTTCTTGCCCACTCTTTGGGAAACTGCATGATGCCATCATGTCAATATGGACCAAACTCCCTGAGGAATGTTTATATATATAGGATCTTCAAACCAATCAAGCAGCAGGTAACAGCATGTATGTTTTTTTCTTACTTGTTATAATAATGCTCTCTGATGGGGAAAATGCACAAATAATGCAGATACCTTTAAATGCTGTGTTGTCAGTGCCGTTTATTTACAGCGGAAGTAAACAATGAAAAAATGTATTTAAAAAGAATTTATTTTCAGTGGTTCAGAGCTGATGGAAAGAGTAAAATCTAAATTACATCGTGAATGGGATACAGTAGACGGCAGCGTTGTTATATGTTGTGTATGATGTGTTATTCACGTTAGATTACTCTATTATACGTGTTCGCTCTCTGAAAACTGATCCTTTGCACAAGCTAGAGCTAGCTGTGTTCAACTCCAACACTAAACAAACAATAGGTCCAAAACTCAATTTAGACCAGTTGTGTATACTGTGTTGTAAGTCTGGTGCAGGAGGACTGACTGCTGCAAATCCATGACTCCACGGAATCTGTTGGGTTTCTTTAGATCGAACACCTTTTATACTACTTTTAATAATAAACTGATCATGATCAACTGTTTGATAACTAGGACCAGTTGGAGTGTAATGTGATTGCATTTAGGTGATTGTAAAGTGCCTTGAGGTTAAGGTGTTGTTACAGGTGCTATAAACATTAATTGAATTGAATTAACAGAGGTTATGAAGTAGATATCTTTATTTACTTGAGTTAATTAAACACACACTTGTCATTCATTCAGGGCAGGAGAGTGCTGCAGTTGTCTGATGTCTAACTTCCTCCTATCTACCAAACTACCCCTAGATGATAATGTGGACTGGAGCTGCCTAAAGCGTGTATATCTTAGGGAAAGGGGATTGTGTTGTGTTTTCGCGTTGCTGCTTTTCTCTTCGCAGTACCGAGTTCCGCCTTGGGAGGCATTTCAGGTGAGCGTCTGCTCTCTGGCATTCTGAGTACCTGCAGCTGAGGGCTCAAAATCCTTGAATGCACCTTTGAGGACCTGGAGTAGTACAAGGGGGAGCCAGTGCTGGTTGCCAGTGCTTCCGGGCCTGATTGTTAACCAAGAGAGACTAGACTCTTATATCCTCTCGTGTGAGGAACCACAGAATATCTTATTTGCCATGACTATCACCAGACAAACAACCCCGACTAACCGCTTCTTCGTCCTAAGCTCTGTACACCCGGTACGGCCAAAGCAGCGCTGTTAAACCTCCAGCCTTCCATGTGTGCCACCCCATGTCAGTCATCTTGCTTCTTCTGCCAGGATCCCATTTACCTTGCCCTGGCTTCACCATCCACCATCTTCAAGTAAGCCTACTTCAGATCAGACTTTTTTAATATGACTTCCATTGCTAACCCTGTGCCTCTCCACCCAGTTCCCAGTTCTCCCGTGAGCAGTGTCCATGAGCAGTTTCCCTGGTTCTAGATGTCACCACATTGTTGTTTTGTCTTTCTTCTGTATTTCAGAGAAACGCAGTGGAGGGCAACAAATTAATTTCATGCCCTACACAGATTGATGCTGTTGTTCATAGTATTACGTCCTCATTGCGTACAACATTAGACAATGTAGCCCCCATTAAAAGGAAAGTGATTACTCATAGGAGGTTGGCCCCCTGGTTTAATTCAGAACTTCGTACCTTGAAGGGAAAAACCAGGA
>JAVLVB010000617.1:346158-377219 GCA_032876305.1 Orestias chungarensis | reverse complement strand
TATATGAAACTATAAGTTTTCTTACACAAAATAAAAAACACACATCCTTAATTTAAACCAGAAAAAACTTCTTGTTTTAAATCAGTTAGCATTACCAAATGCCACAATTATGACATAAAGAATACGTCACAATTGTGATTTATTTATTAATGTCTTTAAAATCAATAGTTCACATACATTTCCTGAGTGTTTTTAACATGGATGACTTGGATATTCTGGGTTTCTTTCCAGTAGCTCCTCACAATACTTTGACGGAGTTCCGGCCTATTATTCCTAACAGAGCTGGTGGTTCAGCACTGAAAAAAAAAAGTCTTTTGGATTTACATAAAAGAATTATGGACACCGGTTGCACATATTAAAGTTATGTTTACAGAAATGTATGTTTTCATGTTCTTTACATTAAATTATTATTTGTTAAACCAACATGAATTTCTTACGTTCATTTGAAATATTTATTTGATGTTATACGTATTTGATCACCTCATGCTAAATCTACAATTGTTTTTTAATGTTAAATTACTGGTTTTCTTTCATGTTTGATTTTTTCAAATTAATCTAGTCCAATCTTTTACCTATTCACTAAAAATGAAAAGCATTTGGTCAATGAACGTATCTTCTATTCAAAAACAGTGCATAGCAAAGTTTGATAATTACCAAAAACACAACCTGCTTTGTAATCTCATATGTATAGTAAGTTACATATTGATATTGAACACAATATTTAAATGAAAAATAAACACTGATTGAAAATTGTCATTTATATTTATTGCAACATTGTTTCAAGAAATAGTCATACTGCAGTGAAATTCTTTAGGGACGTGCAGTGGTATAAAAAAAAGCAGTGTATAGTGTGGGTGTGTCGGCATGAATTTGATGCATCATGTCACCCAAAACCCTAAAAATAGAGGTAGTAATCTGATTAATTTCGGTAAAAAAATAATGCCATCTGCCCAAATAAATCAAACAAGAGATTAAACAATATACTAAACAACAAGTACAAACAAACAAGCTTTGTTAGCTTTTTTTTCTCCCCAACGAGAATGAACATTAAAGGTGAAGCAGAGGAAAGACTGTCCATGAAGAATGTGTGCATGTTGATAACAGAAGATTGTGCAGAACCCCTTGAATACAGTCAACGCACACATTAAAATTCAATTATGTACATACGAGACATTGACAAAGTATTTTCAGGTCTCACTCAATATATACCTGTATTTTCACCTATACAGTACGGCATGACCATGACTATAAGGCATGTAAATGTCCCATAATGCTGAATTATAAGGCCTTGTGGTAAACAAAAATCACCCCAAACTCTAAAAATGGGGGGGGGGCATTGCCTTCAAGCTCCATGACCACCTTTTGCAGCACTTCAAAAGTGTACTTGAGTTCAGCAGGGTAGTTTAAGTTCAAAGAATAAATTAGGCCAAACAACATGGGAGCAGCCTAGGAAACATTGTCCAAATCCTGCATCACAATACGGGACTCAAGGACAATGCCAATGCCCTCTGGTTTTTCACTGGCATTTATGCGTTTCAAGATGTATATTCCCATGGTGGTTTCCTCAATGGATTCCTGGAGGAGGGATTCATCTGCTGCCTGTACAATGCAGAAAAGCAAGAAAGAAAAAGCAGAATTATACAACTAACCCTACAATACGGTGTTTCTACAGTAACTGAGTATTAAGTTGAAAGAGTGCGCATGGCAGTAGATGTTTTACAGTTTACACAATTATGAAGGATACGCCTCAACATGCTAAAAATGCTATGTGATACTTACAACATACTCTCTCAATAGATTCTCTGGGTCCTCATTCAGGTAAACGCAGAGTGCCTTTATGACGCATTGTCTTCCCAGATTTACATCATCATCCTAAAGGAAGAAAAGCAGAAGCACAAGTTTTGTTTGAGTCCGAGTAAATCCTCATTTGTCCAGGTAAATATGGGGGAGGAAAAATGACAAAATGATAAATAAATATGTAAATATATACACATATAAATAAATAAATACACATATAAATTGATAAATAAAAGAGGAAATAAATACAAATAAATATATGAATGAATAAGTATAAAAATAAATACACATAAACGTATTAATGCATAAATAAATGAAATAAATATGTTTTGGTCATGAAAAAGAGTAATTCTATATATTTTTGGCTTTATTTATTTGTTTATTTATTTTCTCCTTTTTGTGTATTTATGTATTCATTTATTTATAAATTTTTCACTTATACTTTTATTTATTCATACATTCATTTATTTCTACTTTCATTTATTTCTTCCTACATTTCCACATTTATTTATTTATTTGTTTCTGTCTCTGTATGTTAATGAGGTGGGTAGTTCTAAAGTTTGTCTTCAGGACGATTGGTTAGAAATGTGCGTATGACCGTCTCACACCCATTGCCAATGATTTAAGGTCATTGGCAAATGATATGGACCAAAATGAACCCAATGACTACCTCCACTTTTGTTTGGCACGGGTCATGGAGGATTTACTTCAGCTACTTATTTCTCATTGTAATTTTTTGTCCCCCATAGGTAAAAGGCATTTTTGTCTTAAAGAATCAATTGTTCAATTCCCACCCCAGAAAGTGTACTTACTATATCCATAGGTTCAATGATGGTCCCTAGGAATCTGCCTATCTGTCCTCCTGTGTTTTTAAAAAGTTTGATCAGTTTGTCAGAGTGAACATCTAACTGAGACAGAAATCTGGACTGCAAGGGCATTGTTGTGATCCATTTCAATTCAGCATTTATCTGAAAATGAGAAGACAAAATAGGAAACACTAATCTATTTTTTGTACAACATTTGTACAAGAGCAGAATAAACAAAAACGCACCTTGTTTCATCGCTTGATTTTCTAGTTCAGCTCAAAGTTAGAATAATTTATGCTCTAAATATTTTCCAGCTGAAAGTTAGTGATAAAGGTACATCAGTTCAAAATCCTTTGTCAACAGTATCAGTTGATAAACACATGGTTTGACAAGTTTTTAACAACGTCCTGTTTGAGACAAAGTCCATGAAGTGAACATTGTTAAACAGAACTTTGATCATTACTACTCAGTCATTTTTCATTACTGAGTAATTGTTTAAAAAAATGTACACGTAAATTAAAATAATAACTCAGAAAACAACAAATTATCAAGTTTGGGAGAGGGTCTGCTAAGCAGCTAGCAGGAAAGTATACAAGACTTTGACAAACAGTAGTTCACTTCTGACCTCCTTGGTTTTTTAATACCAAAGGCAGGACTTGCTTTGCCCTCCGGTTTGTGCTTGAGAGAGTTTATGGTCACCTCAGGACACCCAAGCTTTCTCAGCTGAGTGCGGTAGATTGCCAGTTTGTTCTTCATGCTGCATTTCCATCCAGCATATCCAGAAATTGATCCTTTCTCAGTCAGGCAAGGGTGCATTGAGATTAGAGCCTCCCCAACTGCGTTAAACTCTTTGTCAGAAACATAAACTTTGTACCAAACAATTTCTTGAAGTAGGCCCTCAAGAATGTTTTACTTTAGTTTAGGATCTGGAATAAACAATGCACCATTTTCCCTGTAAGCAACATTTGTCTGCTCAAGTTTCAACTCTGCATCATAACAAAACTGAGGAACACAAAAGAACATCAGCCAAGATGACCGAGATTTAGATGACTCTGACTCCGGTGAAAAGAGTATGTCAGTGGCAACACATCCACCAGACAGGGATGAGGAATCAACAAAGGAGTGACGGGCAGCTGAGGTGGGGTGTGTCCCAACACAATGAGGAGTTGGGGAAATTGTTATGGTAATCACTCTGATTGTTCCTCTATCCTGTATTTCCTCATGAACTCATTTCCAAATTGTGCATCCATAAACTGAAGTCTGAAGTTGGAATCAATTCCACATTGTCTTTGTACCTCACCAACAGGTTCATCAACAGTTCCTGGGAATCCATTTTTAAATGTCAGCCTTTGGCTGCTGTTGTCACCCAGGATGACCTTTAGAAGTGATGGGGCATTGATGTTTCTATATCTCAGTCTATAAAAAGAAAAAAATGCCACATGATGTTAGATTTCTCATTTTAAATTTACTCTGTTAAAGTATGACCATTGTTTCCCCTGTTTTCTCTTCACTTGCATTTTGTAATTTGCCCAACCACTTGCTGATACAATACATCTGTGCTAGCTTTAAGTTCAACCTAAGTAAACGCAAAAGGTGAATCCAAATGAGATGACCCACAAAAATTAGTATGACATGCAATAAAGTATGACCTATAATGGATAGACATGCTTAGCTCAAAGGCTCTGTAGTGTTCAGTGTACCACCCACACAGCACTTTCACAATGTGGAACAATGTCTCATTTATTACACAAATCTGAATAATTTCAGCAAACTCTGGTAATCCAGAGACTGATCCATGGGCAACTATCATGCCATGCATTTCCGATGTGCTAGGGCATTTTAGCTTTATAGCCTCAGCTACTTCCTCCTTCAGTACATCAACTGGAACTGTGGAGACAGTTGATACATCTAGGCAAGATTTACCGTAAGCTGGTGAGTTTATGTGAAATGCAATCGTCATTTGATGTTTTGAAGCCAAAGTCAGTGGTAAATTCTTAAAGCAATTTGTTTTTGACAATATTCTTAAAGAAACTATGTTTGGCTTCTAATCGCAGTGTCCAAACTTTAACTAGAGGCCCAAAACACCTTATTATCTGCGGATAATGTTCAAGATTGTGGTGTTTGGGTATAAGTCTGACACCGGCAAACAGGTCTTGGTACTTCTGCCTGTGCTTAACAGTTTTGCTTTCAAGGTATGAGATGGATTCATCTGTATGCACAGGAGCAACAACTAACTGCACAATATCTTTTAAATTCATCAACACAAGCCATGATGGCTCATTTTCCGGGACGAGGGGGCCTATCACAAATGGGAGCAACCTCAATAAGCTCCAGTTCTCGTGAGCATTTCCACCAATAGTTTTCCAACTTAAGAAACTTTGTGGTATAGTATGTGGCTTGTTTGTTTTCACTGAACATTTATATGGGTAAGTCAGTATAGCTTTATTCAGTTTATCCAATGTAAAAAACCTCTTCGATATCAGTGATGCCAAACAGTGGGCCAGTTCTACAGGCACAATACCTTCAAATATATTGTGAGCAACATCATGTGGAAAACCAGTGACAACATGAAAATGAGAGAGTGTTTTGGTAAATATACACTCTCTCTTAACTCCAACGCAATGTGTATCTCTCTCAGAAGATAACAAGCATCAATAATCAAGGTCCATTCTTTAGTACTTTTCACCACACCTTTTGCAAAAGGGAGAGCAGAGCACCGCTCCTCACGGGTTCCCAACTCGACTCTGGGCTCTCCCCATCAACAGGCTGTTTTTATTGAACAGTAGGGCGTATACAGAATCACACAATCATTCACAAGCTGTTTATCACGTGCTTAGCTAGGCATGCGTATCTTCCTAGAAGGAGTTTTTAATCTACCCGAGAGACAGTTTCCTGTTTCGCTTCATTGTTATCTACGACCTTCAGTTTTACGCACCCCCGCCTACTTACTTGTTTTACGTCATTGTTGCTAAGGCCGCTCATGCTTTTTAGGGGGAAATATACAATGTTTTAGGCTGAACTTGCTGTCCATAGTTATCTGTATTTTTCCACTCAGCGAAGAAAAGAATGCTGTCTTGTTCTATACTCGCAGTTTTACAACAGCTACAATCTTAGTTCAGTCTGGCTGAGTGCCTCCCAACAGATGTTTACATCAAGGACACATACTTCTTGTGAACTTTCATATATCTTGGTGAACCCAGGAGTTCTCATAATCCCCCTCTACCTGTCTCCGGCAGTTCCGTTTCTACTCCCACTGCCCTTATCAGAAAGGAGGTCGCTGGGTCACTTCTGCACAAAACTGTCATACAGCTTAAAAGTCTTAAAAATACTAATAAACACAGCAATGAAAGATAATTCAAACATAATTTCCAAACAACACAGTGATTTCTGAACTCACAACTCTTTGCTGTGCAAAAGCGACAGATGGAATCACCAGAAAAACTTTCTGTGAATCCTGCAATACCATGCGCTCCCAAGTTGTCGGCCACAATACTCAGCACTGTATCTTTAAGAGACTTACCCAATAAAGGTACATATACACCATGGTTCTCAAGAATTTTAAGATATTGACAAAGTGGTTCTAAGACTGTCTTATAACCATATGTCAAAAAATAAATAAAAAAGATGAACATTAGAATCTTTCAGGCCAGAGAACTTGCAGTAATGATCTTTACTTAACTTTTTTTTTAATTCTATTAAATATCACTGTGCTGATAAATTAATTATTGTTGAAACAGATCCAGTAAATCAACAAAAGCCATTGAAAAGTGACACTCACCACTACTACAGAGCCTTGGACACCCCAGCAACCAGAGGCATGTCAAAAGTTGGCCCTGGCTGGAGGATATCTACACAGTAAAGAATCAAAAAGGTTTAAAAAAAAAATCAAGTATGTGGGTGTGTCCACTCTAGGAAGGACATAGACATAAATTATATAAAAAAGCTAATATTAAGGAGGTTTTAGGTAGCAGGTGGTGAGGTGGGTGGACTGTACAGCTGCTGGTTGAATAGTATGGTGTCTTCCTGGTGAGTCGGTAAAAACGCAGAAGAGTGGAGAATGTGGTTTAAGACGGTTTAATGAACTTGAAGGCAGCACAGTAATGCACAAGGGTTAACAAGGCAATGAGGTGGTAGTTCTTTTCACTTATTACTGATTTCCATAATTATGTTTTGGGTCTATTAATCTCTTCGTGTGTGTGTGGTCTAAGAGGGAAGGAAACAAATATACAAACTCTGCATCAATAAACGAACTCAGAAATAAATACATTCAGACTGGTTATTTATGACTCTACTAATATCCATAATAAATCTACAAGGCTGCTATAGCCTGGGAAAGACTACCAACTACAAGCAAACTCGGGGTAATTAGACATTACAATTGCGCCCATTAACAGGCTATTGAATGCGCTAAATTCTCCACCTTAAAACACAAAACTGTCAGGTTGCGATCAATGACTTGAGCAGAGGTGGAATTGTGAGAATAAATAATTTATTGTGGGGAAGAATAATGAACAGAACATAAACCGGAACAAAGGCAAAGCGGAAACGGAACAGTGAAAGCGCATGAACAAACGGGAACGGAAGCGGGACGCGGTGACTACACACGTAAAAAAAATAAAAAAAATCGAAAATAAACAAATCAGCGGGAGAACAAAGGAAGGGGAAATAAATTAACAGACTAATAATAACAATAAATATAATAATTACAATAACAATAATAAATAATAAAACTAATCAGAAACACAAGGAAAATAGGAGTCGACGAAGGAGCTAAACAAATGAGGAATAACTTATAAACCTAAGAAGGAAGTAAGGGAAACCGGAGACCTCAAAAGAACAATACCATAAAGGAAAATAACTGAGACAGGGAACAGGGGAGAGCAAGATGGGGGAGGAAGCACGTGAAAAACATGGCGAAGTCTCGCGGGCACCAAACTTCCCGCGAGAACATGACGACGTAAGCACTAGCTCAAAATCTTACGCCCAGTCAATGGCCTTTCTAACAGCTAGCTTACAACAAAAGTTGCCTAAAGCATAGCTAGAACGCAGCGCTCCTAATAAAAAAATAGTATTAATAATAACCAGTAATGGGAATAACAACGTTACAAATACGAGGCGTTACTTTTTGCAGTAATGAGTAATCTAAATAAATATATTTTCAGCATAATAACGCCCATCCTGTTACTTTCAATAAAATACGATGCATTACTTTATTAAAGCTGTTTTCATTTGGCACACTGTTCCTTCAGCCTTTTTTAGTGCGGGACAACGGCACCGTGAGCCAACAGCGTCAAGCATACATAGGCAACTGCATCACTGCTCACACTTTTAGTCGATAGCCGACAGATACAGCAATGGAGATACCCATCCCCCACACTCATTAATTTGAAAAGGGAAGGACCTATATTCTATTAATTACCCCGTGCAAACTAGACGCTGTGGATACATTTCCTTACCAGAAATAAAACCTAATGAAAAATATATTTAAGGTCGACATCCATGACCATGATGATCCATGACCATCAGCGGATGACCAAAATGTTAGCACCAAGGCTAATACCTTTACTTGAATGTTAGCGGGTAAAATTAACTGCTAAACATTTTTCAAACATTGATAATTAACACTCCACTTCTATATCTTGCTTGTATTTGATCATTTTTTCATTACCTTTGATGTGTCGAGAGCAGTCCAAATTGACCAAAATTACCACTGAAAATGGTGAAGTCCGCAAGTCTTCAAGAACGGATGTGTTTTGGAAAAAAACAACTGGAGTGCGTCTTTTTAAACTTCCGGCTGATAAAATATAACTTTGTTCTTTTTTCTTAAAATGACATAAAAATGTGAGTTGAAAATCCCTCAGTATTAAAGGGCTTTTAAAGGATTTATTTATGTTTTGGAGAGAAAAATAAATGAATTATGTAAAACATACAAAATGTTTACTTGTAAATTGAACAATCCCCCTTCTTCCATTTTTTCAGTGAGGTCTGCGATCTCATTTGCTCATGTCTTTTCTGACCAGACCTATGTACTGTAGGATTGAGATCCTAATTTGAAGCCAATAATAAGTACTTTTCTGACATGTTCTTTCATTGTGTGAAAATCTGGTCATCACAGGGGCTATTACCTAACTACAATCAGACAGTGCTCTAACTGAAAAGTTAACCAGAAACACTCTTAATAAACTCTTTGATGCGTCATCATTTAACAATCTCCTCCCTGTGGTGCTGATTTGATGTAGACTATAGGACTATCATAAGATACTGTTCTACCTCTGCAAACAAATGTGATTTTGTGGCAATTGGTTGTTCCGGGGGCAGATTCTCCCACCTGAGCTGAAAATAAAGAGTGGTAATTTGATACCACAATTCAGAATTTTATTAGTAAAAGATTTTTAAAAACTGCTCATCTTTATCTTTGCATTTCCCCATTATTTGCTGCTCTATGTGAGTCTGTCACATTGAAATCTAGAGAAAGAGACTAAGTTTAGTGGCCGTAACATGACTAAAAGGAAAAGGAAAAGGAGGTTTGGATGCTCGTAGAAAAGTCGGTTATATTGTGTATTACATTTCAGTGCAGACTGAAAAATCCTTCACAGAGTCTCATTTAAAAGCTTCAAAATGTGTGTGTGAAATTAATCATTTTTAATCCGCTTTCTCATCTGCACCGTGTTTCCAGTGTTAACTGTAGTGCGAAGACTATGGTGAACATGAGAGTTTGTCTAACCTCGCTCTCTTCTTTTCACGACAGGTCGAGTACCCTGCCAGAGGGGAGATTGTGCTCTCATCCAGTGACCTCCAGCTGGTGCTACAAGTACAACGTAATCAGTAAGACTTCCTTCTTCCACCTCCTAAATCGCTAAAACCTTTGTATTAACCTCCTCTGTCCTCCACCTGAGGACTGTGAAAATCATTGGAAGATGGAATATTTAGGAAAAAAAGCAGTGAAAACGCTAATCACCCATCACTGTGATTAGTTTCTCTGCAGTGTCTTAGCAACTCAGTATAAATCTCAGCAAAGCTCCCTGAATCCCTGACGCTCTATCGGACACATTATTTGATAAAGATGGAGTCTCTCTGTTTCCCTGAAAGTGTCACCATGGTTTCCATCAGCATCATTTGACGATTTTCATATTTCCCTTGAGGCAGATAAAAATCACATTAATCCCGGGTCGTAGCGTATGGATTTACTTGGTTCTTTGTGATGGAAAAAAGGAAGCGCATAAGGGGCCCAGCTCAGGCACAAAGTGAAACAAGACGAATCGGAACAAACGGGCTGGGTCCCATGGTGATCATGCAGAACAAGGCTCAAGGCCAGGTGAGGTTGGGATGTGTCTGTGATAACATCGAGGGGAGTCCTGTCTGCTCATCAGAGTCAGACATGAAGAGACTCCCTCAGTGGGGCCGATAAAGCTCAGAGGTGGGGAGAACCTGGCTAAACACTTTAGCCACATAATCACATTAAATTACGAATACAAAAAAGTATATTTAGGAAATTTGACTGATTTTGTGTGCTTGCTCAATCTTTGTCTTTTTAACTTTTATGTTATCATCCGTTTGTCGTGGATGGTACTCCATGGAACAACTTGTCAGTTAATGTCATAGTATGTTCATGATCAAAAATCTGTTTGAAAAAGTTTCAAATCTAAGGAACCCCAGCAGATTCATGGAGTCATTGACTTGCAGCATTCACTCCTCTGGAATCAGCAGACAGAAACAATGACTTGTGTTGTCGTTGACTTTACAGCAATCCCTCATACTGAGCATTCATGTAGCGACAGTGGAGAGGAAAAACTCCCCTTTAACAGGAAGAAACCTCCAGCAGAACCAGGCTCAGTACAAGCAGCCATCTGCCACGACCGACTGGAGGTTTGAAGAGACAGAAAACTAAAATAGATGCAGAGTAAACTAAAATAATAGAGTTTATAGCAGCAGTTGTAGAGCGTCACTGGAAGCATCTTAGCCCATGTTCTCCTCCAAGAAGCTGTCTCAGCTAACAGAACCAGCCCAGGTGTGGTTACTATGGAGAGAAGAACACTAAGAGAAAACAAAAGGTTAACAAGGTTGAAATAACGGTAACTAAGTAGATCGGACAAAGGAAGAAAGTAGCAGAGAGAGAAGTGGTCAGATTGTCCTCCAGCAGTCTAAGCCTATAGCAGCATAACTATAGAAATAACCTAAATAACCCTGTAGAGTGAGACATGAAGAAGGTAGAGCAAAGGAGAACCGTCTGTCAAGACTGAGTTCCTCCCAAAACCAGATTAGGCTGTCTTCTCTACCGCTTCCTAACTATAAACTTTATCAAAAAGGAAGGTTTTAAGCCTAGATTTGAAACTAGACAAGCTGATAAATAGTTGTTTTTAATAAGGTACAAACTCAGCACGTTTGTGTTAGCCATGTCTACTGAAGAAGAATTCCATTATGTGACTAATGGAATTCCATTTTCAATCAAACCAACATTTTTCTAGACATTAAATTTTTAAGAGTAATAATAGTTGTTTCCAGTAACATTTCCACAAACTCCTCCTTCTAAAGGGCTCACGTTTGTGGAAATGTTACTGGAAACAACTATTATTACTCTTCCACTGGGACTGGAGTGGAGCTTGGCCAGGAATCAATTTAATGTCTAGAAAAATGTTGGTTTGATTGAAAATGGAATTCCATTATCAACATAAGACATCGCAGAAAGAAAATCCTTGTTGTTGTGATGAGAGGGCTGCTTTCACGACAGTCTGTCAAAAGACAATTCCTATTATAAAGACAAAAACATGACATCAAAGAATCTTATGGTCACATTATTATTAAAAAAGAAATTAGCCCAAACATGCTTTAGTCTATTTCTTCAAATCACAAATACGTTGTGGATGTGATGGAAGCAACGTGACCTTCCTTTTAAAACGACATATAATGTATGCTTATATAATAATATAATTAGGTTTTTTTTGTTGTTTCTTTTGAATTAATCTTATTTTCAGGTTAACTTGTCTAATATAAACATCAGAAAAAAACTTGTTTATTGAAATAAGAAACAATCAGTCATTATCTGGCTGGTGTTGTAATGTGTTAGTAGATATTTAATTAATTTAATTTCATTGTTTTCCTTAAATATTCTCAGGCTCCTAAGTAGATGACTGTAATATTTGTTGGCCATTGCACACCCTTTTTTGTGTATCATCCATTCAGATGATACATTTAGCTCAAATAAAACCAGTTCTAGTGGAAAATAGAAAACAGGCCTTTAACTTCTCGTACTGATAAATTGATCTAATTTGTTGACAAACTAGACAGAGTAGATACTGAAGTCTTGGCAAAGTCGTTCCGTGGTCTAATAAAAACCCAGTGGGCTTCCCTTTATATTTGATGGAATATTAAGTTACAGTAATTCTGCTGCTAGGCTTGTGGTATGATCATTTTGTGGTGACAGAATATTAGACTCATGGATGGAGCATTAAGACTAAAAATGTCAGATGTAGCTTATCCGTTAGAAGAGTCAATCTGCAGGACTAAATGTATGTTGTAAGGTTTAGATACTAAGTGGAAAAGCTTTCTTTATCTTCAATGAAGAGTTTATTGATGACAAGCTTGATCTGGCATTCATAATGCTACAGTCCATGACTAAAATATTAGCATTTTGTATTAAGTGGGAGGCTTGGATGATGGGCACCATAAACAGGCTGCATCCGAAGAGCATCTTTAATTATTATAAACTATAAATGCACAGAGCCGGGTCAAAAAAATCCACCATCGCCAGCGAGTTTCGAAAGGCCGGACTGCTGCGTGATGAAGAGGACCGCATGTGTTTACGTTAGAGTGATGACGAGATCGAAGATCAGCTGTTAGAACTCAGGTGGAAGATGAAGAATGCGATCAGTGACTTTTCTTGGGAGGGTATTATAGATAAATAAATACATTACCAGTCATAAGGACATATTGAAATGTGCGTTAATTTGTGTGTTACCGACATATATATATGTATGTGTATATATATTTTAAAAAGGCAGTGTAACATGCAGTGTTTGAAGAAACGAGTATGCTCAGTAATGCTCAGATTACAGCAATAATACGATACATTAGTCTTAAAAGCACTAAACAGTCTTTGGTTGAAATATACTTCTGAGTTGCTGGTCAGGTATGACCAAGTAGACACGTCATGTTCGTTGTTCCCAGGACCAGAACTTGTAGGCAAGCTTGTAGGTTCTACGCTTCTCAGCACTGGACGTTTGTTTACAGCAACTTTTCGTCATATACGTTTGAAATTAAACTTTAGTTTGACTTTGTAATCTTTGTTTGAATCTAATTATTTTATACTTTCATTCAATTCTGTCTGATTTTATGTAAACACTTTGCTCAGCTTGTGCATAAATAGTGCTGTATAAATAAAACTTACCATGCCATCGATAGGTCTCTGATGTAAACTCTATGAGGTTTTCCAAAGGTTGAGTGATATAGTCTTTCTTGTATGACCAATATCAATACTTCTATTTATCCTCCTGCACAGCCAGTGGCCAATATTTCATGCAAATCCTGGTCTCATTATTTATCCTATTTGTTTTTTTGGAAAATGTCTTAACTTGTGATCAGAATGTTGACATATTAGAGGAGTTAACCGGAATAAGCTGGTTGAAGCAGAAGCTGCGTTTTCCTTCTTTAGATTGAGACATTTAAGGCAACACCAGATTATTATTTTTCAGACTGTATTCTTAAAGGACAGAAGAGATTTATTTCTCAGTCAAACTGCATTTGCATTCAAATTTGATATTTCAACTCTCTGTATCAAATCTTCAAGTATCAACAAAGCAGATATTAGTCTTTGCTCAGATTTGCTCGACAGAAGCCATAAGGAGAACCTCACAGGGAAGACAAATCTGGTTAGCTCTCACATACAGTATATCTGACTATCAAGTAAAGCTCCGTGTGGAAAGGTCAGTTCACTTATTTAGTAAAACATGCTAGTAACTGGAAGGTATGCCTCTTCCTTGACCACAGTCTGCATCAGCTTCCGTTATATACAATCACATTTAGTTTCTTCATCACTATCACTATTTATGCAAAAAATAGATGGTTCACAAGAGTCTAAACACAACAGCAGTGTGTGTAGAGCAGAGCTCACACCAGCTGGGCCACCATACAGTGTTTACAGCAGTACATCTGAGGACTTCCTGTCATTTACATTAATACTAAGTCAACTTTTGTCTCTACAGAACAGATAAATAACCCCACAGCACTACAGGACCAAAACTATAAAAACTGAAAATGAATTTCTAGAGGTGATGCAAACTGTAACAATCAGCAACAAAGTCATATTATGTTTTTAATAATCCCAATTACATATTAGCAGGAGTGACGGAATGTCACACAAAGTCCTTTGAGTCATTGGAGGGTCCTGTTTTCATCTCTTCATATTTCATTGCCCCACCTGACTCATGCTTGGGTGAGGCAGAGGTCTAAACCTTTGGGCTTCTATTTTTCAAAATTATTCTGACAGAAAAACATTGCCTCGGCCGTGCAATTAAATCTGCCGAAATAATCTGGGTCTACTGCTGTGGATTACAAATTAGTTATGGATTTTCAGATTAAATGCTTCTCCGCCAGTAGTGTTCGAATCAAATTCTTACCTGACTTTTAGTAACAGTTTTTTATTTGGTGCACCAAAGACAAATGTTCAATTTATTTCAGTTTATTCGCATAGTGCCAGTTCACAACACGTCTCAATACAATCAAATTCATCCCAGTTAATAAATAATGCGTTATACAGAAAAATTTACAATTAAGGAAACCAAGCAGGTTGTGTCAATTAATTGACTTGTTGTGTTGTTGACCTTACAGCAATTCCTCATACCGAGCAGGGCAGTTTTAACAGTGGAAAACAGAGGAAAAACTCCCTTTAACAGAAAGAAACCTTCAACAGAACCAAAGCCTGGCTCAGTGTTAGCAGCCATCATGTTAAATCCAACTAGATGTAAACACCAAATGCAACTAAACAACAGTAAGCATTCACTACGGATACACGATGTATTTGTACTGTATTTTCATATAATGGAATCAGTCCGATAATTCAGACTGGGCCTTGACTATCCGTTAATGTTCATTTCCACCTTGTTGCCGTCTGTGTTTCAGGACAGGAAGTTGAAAGTTGGCCCTTCTTAGTTCATGTGAAAAAAATGCATGTTTTACTGAAGTGAAGCTGGTTCTGATCCAGTCAATCACAATATTCTCGAGATTGTGATTACCTGGTGAAAGGCTTTTTTTTTGTAATGTGACAAAGGTTATGGAGATATAATATGGATAAATTTTGGTTATCTGCCATTGCAGCAACAATTATATCTGTCCATGTCAAGGTACTGGTTTAGGACCCAAGTGCAGTACAACGTCAGGTAGAGTTTTAAGTACTTTATTTTTAGGCGTAGCAACAAGCAGGTAATTTAACTGGCAGCAGGAAACAGTCTTTGGTTAACTCCAGGCATCAAGAGGGAACGAGGAGACCGGCGAGTCCTCACAGCGTTGGCAACAAGCTGGTAATTCACCTGACAGCAGATGACAGGCCTTGGAAGCTCCAAACACCAACAGGAAGCGGGCAGGCTTGAGAGTGCTTCAGCCAAACATAAAAAATCCGAAGGGGACAGACAAAAGGCTTGTCGTGGATGGGCAGAAGGTCGGGGCAGAGACGTGGTCAGAGGCAAGCTGGAGTCGAAACCGAGAATTTAAACCAATAATCAATGCTGGAATGAAGTTCATGCTGCAACGACAATCTGGCACTGAATGAGGGAAACACTGCTGCTTAAATGCTGCCTGGGTGACGAGTAGTGATGAGCTGCAGCTGAGGGTGAGCAGGTGTGGAAGGTTGGAGCTGATAGGAGGTGCTGCAGAGAAGTAGCAGATCTCACAGCCCACAGCCAACAGGGCAGAATGTGACAGTCCATCCATATGTTTTACTTTACTTGATATTTTTCATCTGGCATTATCTTTTCAGTGGTTACATTTCAATTTACTCTGAAAACCCACCTTAATGATTGGTTTTAATTCTTGCTGGGGAAGTGTTCCTTCATGTCCTGCATTTCTTTAAAAGTTATAAATAATGATTAAATAGCTATGATTCATGTATTAGGAGCAGTAGAAGTATGATTAAATAATCTCCCTACAATAAAGCTCTTGAGGGAATGAAAACCGCAATTTGAGGGATGGGAAGGTATGGGAAGGACAGTTGTTGCAGTTGGAAAAACAAAATAAACTTTGAGTGAAAGATTGTGTTGGAGGTCGGGGAGGGTTTCCTGTAGAGTGAATACAGGACAGGTGGTTGGGTTTTTGTATCCCCCTTAGATTCTACAGACTTTTCCTGATTAGCATCTATTGAGGGAGTTCTGCTGGTACAGCTTTGCAGCCTCTGAATGTTTTTGCACTATGTTTATTTCACCAGTCTGCATAGCTTTGTATCCGTACACCAATTCTCCTCACAAGCACATGTGAATCTGCTATATGCTGAGTATAGCTCTGTTCACCATTGTTCTCCCATCTCTAAAGACAGCGTAGCCTCATCTGTCAGAATGTGACCTTCTAAAACTGACAGACCACGGCCAAGGATCTGTCCTGCAGAGCTTTGGTGCAATTTTTCATTTCACCTCAACCCCTAAAGTACCGTCTGACTGATGGAAACAACCAAACACATTCTGTCTTTTTGAAAGAAACCAATCTTTCATTTAAAGCTTAATATAACCATAATTGGGCATAAAAGTAAGGCTGCAGAGGTAACTTAATTTGACGAACTGAAACAACTAAATCTAAATCTGAACCAAATGTTTAAATAAGTACTAGTTATAAAAATTTTACGTACTTTATATCATGCTATAATGTCCTTCCCTCATCAAAAACCTACAATTAGTGCTGCTTTGATTGATTTTTGTTTATTCTGTCAATATGTCATGGCATGGTATTTGGCTACATTTGGCTTTAGTATGTATCACATCTGTTCTACACAGACATTCTGACTATGACGAGGAAGCAAACCAGTGTTCTCACTTATTCACTGCCGGTGGCATCAGACAGTAACTATATTCTGTTTAGAGCCAGTTTCCTGATTTGTGAATTATTTATTCTTTCTTGACGAAATGGCAACACATAGGAGCTTTGGCAGTTACAGACAGATTCCTGGTTAATGATGTTAAATGCTGAAATTTCTGTGTATACAGCAAACATAATAATGCTTGTCTTGTTTATCTGTTGCTTCGCCACAGCAAGCATGCGCCTCACTGGGTCACACTTGATTCTTGTAATATTCTGCTGTAACAAAATAAGCCATAAAAAATCAAACATGGATGAGAGCACAGAGGGTAACCCTGAGATGCCATCACACCTTTGTTTTCGGTTGAAGCCATTAAGGCTGACCTTGGAAAAGAGTCTCAAGGATCTAGTCTGCACATCATAGAGCTGACAGAACCCGAACAGGCCAAGAGGCCAATTAGAGGTGGTGCGGTGAACACCGAGAGTTCTGGTTTCCCGGTTGGAGACCACGTCCTGTGGAGTTTGCTTATTGAACATCAGACTCAGAAGCTGCCTGGTCCAGCTTTCACACATCTACAACTTGTTTGGTTTCACATCACTAAACAGTTACAAAAACAACACACATCAAACTCCACAGCTCGGCCAAATGAGTATTTTTAGAAAATGTGAAAGTAATGAGTTGCTATAAATGTACACATATACAAACATATTACAAAATGTCTGGGGTAAAAATCAAAATACAGATAAGTTTCAGTCGTATGGTTAAAAGAAACCCACTATTATCTAAAATGTGTTATTTCAGGGAAATCTATAAATGTAACACATTTCTGTATGTGTTGGGGTGTCAAACGTGATATTTAAGATATTCAATTATACAAGCAATCTTTTTCCAATCACTGTGCTCAGTTTTAAACACATTCTGCTTCTGAGGTTCGGAGGGGTTTTAAAAGGTGAAAAATATAAAATCACTAGAACATTTAAATCAAACGTTGGCCTGGGCAAAATATTCTGCCCAAGTTTAGATGAATGCTGTCCATCTCTATATGTAGTTAAAATTGTATCTTGGTGAATTGATGTTACTTAAACACAGCAGTTTTATTTAGCAGTGTATTAGTTACCAAAGATAGAAAAAAGCGTACGGTAAAAACAGTCACCCACATTTTATAGCACTCACATACTTATTGATGTTGTCATGGGAACAACAGGAAATGTGACAATCCAATCATTCTGCTAACGCTTGATTTGTGTTACCATCATTAATCAAGGTTTATCATTGTCACTATAAATTACTATTCCTCTCCTAGTTACTAAACAAGGGTTTCTGTAAGCTTTGTTTTTAAAAAAGTATGTGGAACAAGCTAAAGTAGTTCTGATGCTAACATTCCTTAAGAGTTTTCACAGCTATGGTTTTAAAATGAAAATATTAGAGCTGAAACAACAAATTAATATAACTGAATAAAATCGATTATTAAAATAGTTGACAAGTAATTTATTCATCGATTAGTTGCCTTATAATCACATCTACGATTGTTCCTTTAAACAAAGTTAAATAAATTGCAGTGTGTGGCACAATAATCTTGTGTTTTCCTTTTTCCCAATGAAAATTTGTTTTTAGTAGCTTACGTGGGAAAGTAAAGGCTGAATAAAAGAATATTAAAAAGCAATTAATCGTAAAAAATAATGGACTGATTAATTGATTATGAAAATAATCGTTAGTTGCAGCCCTAGAAAATATCGATTAGTGTGGCTTTAGGGAACAACAGCCGGGCAAGGGCAAAAACCTTCCTTTGTACTGCGAAATGAAACACATGTTGCAATTATTGTGTGTTTGACTGAAGAAGAATGTCTTCTGTAACGTTCAGTGTTGCGTCTCACCAGCCACGGCTGTTTATCCAGATATCTGTACTAGGACCAGGAGAGACTCATAATTACATTAATGGCCCCTTTCACATTGATTTTCCTCCATCTTTCCTTTAGAGACCATTGACGGCCTAATTCAGACCCATGAAAAGTGTAATTACGATAAAAGTACTTGTTTTTCCTGTGCAGTCGCCTGACTGCAGCCTTATCACTTCAGCAGACCTCAGCTCCTCCTGCTCACATGATAAATTTGGTCTATCCGTTCTCCTGCAGTTGCATGCTGGGGGATCCGTCACAAAATGGTTAATTCAGACATGCACCAATCTCTCAATTACACCTTTTACGTTTCTCTGTCAGCTTCGTTAGGCACTCAGCCATTTTTCGTTTGATAACAGGACTTTGCATTCCTCTCTTTTCAGCCACCTTAGCAAAAGCCCCTTTTTATGGCGAGCCTTTTTTTAAATTTAATTGCGGTGGGCTTGGTATTTGTTTTATATGAATAATATATAAATAAGGATAGGAATGAGGTTAGTCCAGGGGTGGGCATCCATGTTTGAGAATGGGTTCTAAAATTTGACAGAGGGGCTGGGCCAGGAGCATGAGTGTGTAGCAACATTACTTTACATCAGTCAAATTCTATTTTTTTATTTTGTATTCTGAAGATAAATAAATAATGCTTTCCTTAATGTGTAAATATCCATTATGTTTCTTTCATTTCCCAATATTCCTTTAAGACTCCATTCTTGACCTGTTTCTCTCCACATCCTTCACATTTATCATCATTTTTCCCTTATATTAAATATAAAATGTCATTTAAGTAGGTATGACCTACTCTTAATCTGATCATTATTATTTCTTCCCTTTGGTTTCTCATATTAATATTTCTAATTAATATTGACTTTTGTATTTTATATAATCTTCCTTTCTTATCTTCATTCCACCTTTTTATGCCATTTTTCCATTTCTTTACTCTTAATAAGTGATTTCCCTTTCCCAAAAGGAGCTGGAAAGTTATGCCGTGATTTTTGTGCCACCAGGTTTGTGGGCACAGAGCAATCTAAAGGATCAATAATTGTAAGCGTGTGCGTATGAATCTCAGGTGCGCGTGTTCGCTCAAAGGTGCTCGGACACGCGCTCAACTCTGACAGTATGAATCTGAGAGTATGAATCAACTTTGTGTATTTGGATGGAATTATTTAATTGGATGAAAAAGGCCAGTCTTTGATTAGCTGGGAGCGCTGCTCATTTACATATAATGTAGAGTTGCGAGCTGAGTGGGCAAGCGAGCATTTTGTCAGAGTTTTGACCAGTTTTGGTCGATTTTGGCAGCCAGTGTAGACAAAAGTGTTAGTTGTTTGCCAAAAAGAAGACTGCATTTCCCATGAAGACCAGCACATTGTAGAATCCTGATCTCCCGCTCGCTGTTGGATTGAAGTACATTTCTGTTTCCAGTGTCTGGGAAACAGAAACGGGGGGAGTGACGTATGTCGTAAAGTAGTCAGCACATTTGTGGTTGTTTTTATGTAGAAGGGTTCCTGCCAGGCTCCTCAAAGTTTCTTAGTGCTGGTTAAAGTGATACAGACCCCCCTTGGGCCGTGACAGAGGTGTCATTCAACGAGCTGTAAGTCGACGTGTGATCACAAAAGTTACTTAGTCTTGATTTAATATATTGTCCAATTTATTAACATTTCTGTGACGCAAACAGTCTTTTGTGTTATGAATATTGCAGACTCTGAAATTGGGATGACAATATTTTTCCAATATACTGTGCAGTGCTATGTTATGATTCTGGCAGGTAGGCTTGTTTGTTGTCATCTTTCCTGCACTCAGTTTGCCTCGACCACGGCCCCTCAGCTGCACTTATAGACTCCTCCGGTTTCTCTGCCTTCACAAGCAAAACAGTCTAGCTGCCAGATTATTGAAAGAAACCTGTGTGTGTCCAGCGTCTGGCTGAAATGTAGGTCCTACGCCTAGAACGTTACAGTGCTGGATGCGATACATACGATTAACTGGTTTGGTGTTATTATTAAAAATCGAAACTCAATTCAGTTTCAGTGTTTTAAGGTTGTAAAACCTCAACTGAAATTATATGTCATCCAAAGTCATTTAAATGTTATTGGGAAGATAATCTGGGGTGGGAAATGGATCTGGTGAGTTTTTAGCTACAGAGGGAAACTTATGATGTTTAATTTTCTTTCATTCTTCAAAGTCGTGGGTCAAACTATTCTTGTTTTTTTAATTATTTATTGAATGTTCAAATGCCAAAGTCTGATCCAGAAACAAAAATCTTAGCAGCCTTTAATGTTGTCCTCTACTCGGGATTACCAACGAGTAGATTACCAGCATTGTTGGAATAATATTGGTAAATTATGACCAGTAATAATTTCAGATAACTACCAGGTCAAATTTTCTATTCGAGCTGCTGCTTACAATGTACTGCAGTGTTCCTTCTGCATCTTGTTTTACCTTGGCATTACTCCGGTGTTTCCCGCTTTGAGAATACATCCCTTGAGGACAATCTCCCACAGTGAGTACCACATTTGAGTGGCAGCTAGAGAAAAGTTAAAGTCAACTTCTCTTTGTAGTCTTTAAGCTTCATTCTGGATGTGAGAGCAGGTGCTCTACCTCTATATTTTGAGGAGTTGACATATCTCTCATGCATGAGCCAGAAAAACATCCCAGACCTGCATGTACCTTGTTCATACTATTTCTAGATCAGATGAACAACTGTGTTGCTGTCAGACATGTACTGTTCTCACTGCATCTTTTCAGGGAGTGATAATGTGTTAGCGTATGCAGTTTCTACCCAGAGGAGTAAACTGAAAAGAAATCTTATAGGGAATTCTCACTTTACTCTCATTTGTTATTTGACACATAAATTGCATGTAAAAAACAGCAAATTACTCCTTACTGCTATTCTGAAGAAAAATATCATTTTTTTTTTTATACCCTTGACTTGACCTGTATTTTTTTCTATGCTTTATGTTTAGCATCAACTTCTGACTGAGAGTTTTATTGGCACACATTCAGCATTCAGCAAAATGTTGGAAATATGAAATTCCTACTGAAGCCTTTTACGATCTACGCCCTTTCGTGTTTTTTTGTTTTTGTGGGGCTACTGGCTGGCATTCACAAAAACAACCAGTCAAGGATGGCTATTCTTTTTCCTTGGTTCTGATTGGCTGTAACTCAAGTGTGAAGATAAGCAGGATAGTGTATATTACCTCCTGTAGGTGTTATGTTCTCAGGCATAGACAGGAAGAAACTTTATATATCAGACACAGCGCAATAAAAATACAAATATTTCTTTGAAATAATAAAGGTCAAACTTAACCTGGGACTTGACAGGACTTGTGGTCAGTGGACAGAAGCAACGCTGTTACCAGGAAGACAGAGGCAGGTAGAAGGATCTTGACTTGAATCTGTATCTCATTTGTCTGACGTGAAACTAAGTCAAACACATGACACCTGAAAACAGGCTGAAGGATCCAGTGGGAAAGGCAAGAGGCAGACGTCCAATGTCCAAATGTTACGTGCATCAAGACCAGAGTGCTTAGAGCGTTTTTGGTGTTTAGAGCACCGAGAACGTCAAACCAAGGCCTCAGGATGTGTTTAGGTTTCAAGCTATTTGGTTTTGGGGGGTGGGGGGGGCTTATGACCTTCCAAAGTTACTTTCTAATTAGACGTTTAGGTTAGGGTTAGGGTGCTCTTTGGGTTTGCTCTTTGCCATCTGTTTGCTTTGGAGTGACACTTTATGGTAGTTCATTTTAAATGCTCAAAATAAGGACTAAAATTAATATACAATAATATATTAGTATACTTTTTCTATGTCTGTTTTGTTGTGGGGACCATAGCCATCAATAATAGAGGCTATCAATACCCAAAGTTATTTTTCTAAGTAATATGTTTTCACACTAATTAATGAAAGCGATATAAAGTAGGTAGATATAAAGTCTCTGATTTCTTCAAGGTTAAACAACCTGAAATTAATTGATGCAGGACCCCATCTGTCCCCATTTGATTCCTAGTAACTGCTAACCTCTTTGCCCCTTTCAGCCAGCGAGGACAGAAAAACTGTTAACACCAGCTGTAAAATCTTGGAGAATGTGCTTCAGATATGTTTCTTGAGTAAGAAGGTCAAGTTTGGCTCCTTCACATTTGCTCTTACATTCAAGGATTCAAGGAGACTTTATTGTCATTCTTAACACATGTGGTACATGAGGTGGAACGAAATTGTATTCTCACGGTCCAGTTCCACACAAGAGCTAATATTGAACTAGATAAAATAAAGTAAAAAGTAAAATAAAATAAATAATAAATCAGCCGTTTCGCAGATACGCTGGGTGGCGCCGTCATATCGGGTCACGCAGAGGATTGTATGGGGGTTAAACAATCCGGAGAGCTCCGTTTACATAGTTTTGACGAAAGAAAAAATGGGTTGAGGCGACCACTGTGTACAAGTACAGATCTTATTCTGTCACCAAGGGATAAATATGTAGAATTCAAGATATTTTAAGTGTTGTATTTAAGTAAAAGATCAAACAAGTAAAAATGATTGGAGTTGTTAATCTGATCAGTTCATCACTGGCCCTGACTGATCAAGCAAATTAGCTGAGCATAATATTTTGTTTTATTGTTACATCAACTGCAGCCGTCTGATTGTTTTGTTTTATGTTTAGTTTTGCAGACCTGTGAAAACACTGTTGCAGTCATGAATGTGACGAAATATAAATGTACGGATGTTTCTTATGGTTATACAATCACATAGACTTACCTTAAAAAAACCAACCAGCAAAAACAACAAAAATAGATTAAACAGGTAAAAGCATAAACCAAACAAATGAAAAGAGCAGTAAACAAACTAAAACAGAATAATGTTTGTGAATAAGTAGCTATAGGGATAAAGAAAAAAATAGATTTATAAAAAATGTTCAGACCGTAAAGAGAAATTACGTTTTCATATATATTTTAATAATTTTTTCAAGAAAAAAGACTTTAAAAAGGAAAAGTTTTCTTTATATTTTTGCATTAGTATTTGTGAATAAATGCCGTCGAATGGTGTCTGTGGTTCTGTTTTCTTTCCCAAAAGCAATTCATAATTAAATTACAATTCAGAAAATTCCCTCGTTAATTCAAAACAACTCCCCTTAATGTAATAACTTCTTCCCAATGATTTTAATAAACGGCACCCAGCAAAAAGTCTGGACAAACATACAGGTGAAAAATAAATGATCCAAAATCTTTTGCCTCATCAGATTAACAACTCCAATCATTTTTACTTGTTAGATCTTTTACTTAAATCCAGCACTTTAAAATCTTGAATTCTAGATATTAATCTCTAGGTGGCAGACAAAATCTGTACTTGTACACAGTTGTCGCCTCGACCCATTTTTTCTTTTCTTCAAAACTATGTAAACGGAGCTCTCCGGATTGTTTGACCCCAAACAATCCCACAATCCTCTGCGTGAGCCAATATGGCGGCGCCACCCAGTGTATCTGTGAAACGGCTTATGAGTGAGATGTTCACCCCTTAGCCTAAATGAGGAAAGAGGGCAGTGAAAACTGAAGACTTGCATGTTCATTTCAACAATGTTGTTAGCATAAATGAATGGGATTAAACATGGCTAAATTAATAAGTAGAATAAGTATAAAGTGATAACCATACATCTATAATTGCAACACACGACATAAAAGCCAGACTGAAAAGATAGCTTTCAATATTTATGTCTGAGAGTTAGAAATAAATATATTTCATACTACTATGATGCTAGCTAGAGAGTCATCAACCCTGAATCTTGTTTCTTAGATGACTAAAGTAACCTTATGAGCAATACTGGAACAACAAAATGCAGTTTAGCATTTAATATGTGAAATAAGCAGTTAAGTGCCATGTGGTCCTGAAAATGTCCTGGAAAAGTCCTGGAAAATAATTTCAAGAAAAGAGTGGGAACCTGATATATCTTCTATCATATCTTATCAATTTTACCGTCATCATAACAAACGCACATTTGAGAAAATGTTTCCATTCAATTAACAAAAAATATGCATGCATACAAAAATAACCCGACACCATGAGCCGTCGAGATGGTGACTATCTATTTTAAGTATAGGACGGAGGAAAAACAGTTGTTAAGGGACAGCCAATACTGTACTCTGAAAACATGAGATGGGCTAGTTGTTCTCCAATGGGCCACTAGAACAGTGAGCTTACTAAGGAGCTGACTGAGGAGCTGACTGAGGAGCTGACTGAGCAGCCGACCGAGCAGCCGACCGCTAGGTAACCAAGATTAGTCATGTAAAGTATTTTTGGCTTTCGTGTAAAATGAGATTAGTACGTTGCAGGTATGTAACATGAATTAATTGTCTTTGTTTTGTCTGTGTCATCATCATTTTACTTATCTTATATCTTATACAGCATGGGTCTCTGTTCATCTAGATGAAAAGCAAGTGAATGACTAGTTACCAGGTTTTTGCCAAATTTGATAGCAGCTGAATCATTTGATGCAGCTGTAAAAAAGCAGGGATGCATCTAAAACCTGCAGGACAGTAGATCATGACAACTAGGGTTGGAGACCTTTGTTTTATAGATACATGTCAGCAAGCAGCATTGGGTGCCAGAGGTATCTGGGTTGATCACATTTTCCTATCAGAATAAGAGCCCTGCTCCTGCTAAAGCAGCTGTATGTTGTCCCCTTCTACCGAATGTTCATCTGAGTGATTGTTGACACTTGCAGGTGTAGTCTCAGCGATACCTGTCTGCTAAGCAGGGCTCTGCTTCAACATTAAGAAATGTAACACATAGATATTTGTTAATGGGTATTCTCCCAATTCTTTTCAAAGTTCCAACAAAACATTTTACGTTCATCCAAACAGAGTTCCTCTCTGGGTACTCTAGCTTCCTCCCAAAGTGCATTTTATTTGTTAGCACCTTTCAAGACACACAATTAACTTTTACAAAATAAAAACAGAACAAAGACAAAGAAATAAAGACAAGTGTAGAAAGAGTTACCTAATGTGATGGCTAATTTAAACATGTGTGTTTCCAGTTATGAAGCTGGGAAGAAAATGAATGAATGCTAACGCTTCTGATATGCATAGCTTTGAACAATAGGCTAGTCCAAATAATCCAAATTTTGCTGCTACATTTTAAACAGATCAACACACAATGGAATTATTTCCAGCCTCCATTGCTGGCGCAGAATCCAAATAATGGCTCATATTATCTGGCAGATTCCGATTAAAATTCATGTATTTGTAGCTTTTTAATCTATGTAAAATAGAAATATTGCTTAATACGGGCGTTATATTTTGTTTACGTACTTGGAGGTCGTATATTCAGTTTGGTATGCAAGGACTGCTTCAAGCCAAGATTACATTGTCATATGACTAGAGGATTATTTATTATCCTGCATGGTGAGAACTGCCTCAGGATGCTAATTATTGAGACAAAATACCAATGTGAAGCTGCTATAACAGCCATGTCAGCCCAGCATTAGGTGCTGCAGGGTGGAATAACGCGTTTTCTGACGGCTTCACTAAATTGACCTGAAAATTTGTGTTAAATGAGTATAAACGGGCACAGAAACATATCAGTTTTCATGGTGACATTCAACTGTCCCTAAGGCTCAAACAGAGAACACAGCAGAAGATAAACTGGCCTCTCAGCAGAGCTGTAATCAGCAGAGAAATCGTGTCAGTGGTTAAGATTTTAAACATATTCAAATGTGTGTCATTGGGAAAAAACTGATTGAAAAACCGACTGAAAAAGACAAACCCTCTGTTTTAAAAACATAAAACTGGCTGCTTGTTCTTCCATCTTAACAAAATGGTAAAACATCAAAATAGCTACAAACTAAAGGCATAAACCCATCAATGTTTATGCTACTAGTATTTGTTTGTAGTTTCATTTGAAAATAGTGTTAAAACATTTTTTTGACATATTTATGATCTCGCTTCTTATCGTTTTTATTTTACTAAAATTATTTTAATTACTTTTTGCATGAAACTGTAAAGTCACTTGGTGAACATTAGTTTATAGTTGTGGTTGAAGGAACATTAAATAACTGAACCTAGTATCAAAACACTCGCACACACAAAAAGAAGCAATTATTTAGTACGACAGTGAATTCTCCTACCAGGCTCTGTACGGTACATTATTATGTGTATTTGAATGGCGGATGGTTGATTCGCAGCTCATGGTCTGATGGCAGAAGCTGGTGTAATGGTGACAGCTTCACTATTTTCTGAAATTACTCTTTGAATGAACTCCATGGACATTTTCTGAAGATTGCTATGGTACCCAGAAGCTCACAGAAAATGACCTCGATCACTATTTTCTTAAAGCACTTTGGTAACAGTCTGATTTATCTTCAAAAATATATAAGTGATGATTGTTGAAAACATTACAAAAGATCTTGCTTTTGGCTCTCTGGGAGTTTATGTGGCCCTGCATCAGAGACAACATTTAAATTGAAATGTTTCTTGTTTGCTCTGCTTCAAATGCATTAGATTTTGTTTTAAAATCTTAATATATATATTGGCCATATGTTACAAGGACATATAGCAGGCTTTTAATCTCTTCCAGTCTTATACTTAAGCAAAACATTAAAACAAGGAAATTAAATTTAAACAACCAAGAACCATTTCAGATCAGAATTTTGCCAAATCACATAAGGTCTGCATCACCTATTCAGGAAACTACTTCCCGACCAGAAATGGGCCACTGGAACATGAAGACTTAGCTCAATGTTGTAACATCCACAAGCTGCAGTTACATCCCAGCTACATATACAGAAGGTACAACGCGGGAATGCTATGGCAAAGAGGACAAAAGGTCATTTGGTTAACGAGCTCCGATAACCAGTTCTGTTTGCCTCGTAGCATGGTTACAACGAATAAACAATCAACCAAGCACACATTTATGTTTATCGTTATACCTCTAATTATATCAGTGAGGTCGTCAGCATCGAAGCCATAAAACTGAGTGATCAGCACGTTGGGTTAAAGCTCCTGCATTGGTTTTTGACAGCTTTAGATCTATTTGAGCAGCGTGTTAGGAGTTGTGGTTAACCTTATCTTTGCTAACGCAGCGTCACATCAAAGCCGTTTCAGAGAAATAAGACTTTAGTTCCAGGAGCTCTAAGCAGATATGTTTTTATGGCGGATGTTGTTCTAACGATGGAGATTTAAATTGGTATTTGTGCAGCTCTACATCTGTTCAAGTATGAAGAGGAGCAGCAAGAGGTGTCAGCGATAAGAAAAAAAGAAGTAACACCTTTGAGCTTTCAGTTCTCACTTCCTTCATATCTGTTGCTCAGTCTAAAATGCACTGAAAACAATACTAGCAGTTTAAATGTTTCTTACTTCATTTCCCTATAAAGCTGTCCTAGCATGCTTACTGTAATCTTTAATCTGTAACCGATTAGGATTTGGTTTACATTTATACATACACTCAGTTAGGGAGGAGTTAAGGTTTTAGAAATGACTAATTGTGTTTGAAGACATCTAGAAAAAATATATTGAGGTTGGACCACAATTCTGTAATCACCCTTGTTTCAATCTAAGCTAATTTCAAAGCCAGAAAAACATAACATTTTGATATTTTAGAAGCCCTGTGATGAGTGACCACCTCCTTTTCTTTTTCTTTAAGACTGACCACCAATCGCACTTGTGTTTGTGCAGAAAAATATAAACCGATCAGTTAAGAGAGTCGGGGCACCATTATTGAGACACGGCCTTTGCAATGTCCTGCTTCCTTTCTGATTGAAGTTTGCTTGTTCTCTGTTTGCCTGTGAGGTTCATCCTGGGTACTCTAGAAAGATGACAACATTTTCCATCAGCTTTTCTTTCCTCTGTTTGAGACCTCAGATTGGTAGTTATTGCAGTTTTTAAGGAAGGCCTGTTCATTATTGCTGAACACAAGGTTTAATTTACCCAACAGTCTGGAGGAATCATTGTCTGATTCATCTCATCACAATTTTCATCCATTTTTAATAGTGAGGCAAGCCAGTCAAACACACATTGTCTGTCTATAAAGCCTCTTTGTTAGAAGATGTTTATAAAATAACCATGGATCTCCTGGGAATAGACATGGCTTGGTCCTGGGAGCAGATTTTGTTTGTTTGCTAGCTCTGTGCATCAGTTGGAGGTCACACTTCTGGTCCTGCTCAGTGAGTGTTTTATGAAGTGTTGCCTGAGGCCTTTATGGTCCAGTTCTTGTTTCCGTGTGGTCCTGGCTGGTGATTAACTCACTCTACTTAAAAACATATTTTCACATTGAAAAATTAAAGGTTTCATTTTGTGATGTTTGGTGAAAAATAACCCTTCTTGGAAGTTTGTCACAACAGCTTCAGTCTGAACGTAACGTTTTCTCTCCAAACAGTGAATCTGCTTATTTGCTTAATTTCTGATTGATTTAGTATAAAGTGAAATATTTCTGAATTAACGTTTATCCAGGCCTCTTCTCTATGGCTATACTCAGCACTTCCTAATAATAAACTCAGTATCAGGATGCCTGTCGGGATCCCTCTTTCGTGGCTGTAGCTGTTAATATAATGAGAATTGCTCATAAACATGTTTTTGAATTGATTAGATGTCAGAAAATGCTACAAATTACTTTCATTTAAACTCTCTAATTGCTGCTGCAAGGCTTTTCCCTTAGCTGAGCAACATTATCCATCATGTCACTGGGTTGTCCAAGTGTTTAAAATTAGAAAAACCGGGCTGATGTTTTAAAAGGAAGTGGTTTAAAAGAGGTTAAACACTGTAGTTGTTCAATTGAACAGTAGTTTACCACAATGGTCACTATTATCCCGCTCACGTATAATTTAGGTAAAAAACTGCCTGCTTCTCTGTCCCCTCTATGGGGGCAGAGTGTGTTAAGGCTCATCACCCAAAGGAAACTTCTAGGTTTACAATAACACGTCCCATTTTAGAGGGAACCAACCAAAACAGCTAAATGTGTGTTGAAAAAGACCCAGGCGTTTTATTAACATACCTGCTGAAAAATAACAATGATCATAGACATCAACGCTTCTCAACTTTACAGTTGTGTGAAAACTCAGTGAGTTAAGCTTAGAACCGTCTGATGGATGTTGAAGGTGGTTTGAATCTTCCGGTCTAACAAGTAGAAGATTTCATGGCAAAACATTATGGATTTAGAGTGAGGTCCTTAATTTTTCTGGTCACCATAAACTGCCATGTGTGTATTTGTTTTCCTCGTATCTCACCTCCAAACACTCTGTATGACAAGAGGTGTCTGTGCGTGCGTGCCTGCGTGCGTGCGTGTATGCATGTGTGTGTGTGTGCGCATGTAGTTGTAGTAAATAGTAAAAGTGGTTCTTTATTAAAGCTTGTTTTTCATTTAACTTTTTTATTTTGCATTTTACATATTTTACAATAAATTGTTGGGTCATTTATTTTTGGCACAATTGAGTTATTTTGTCATGTAATCTGATTTGAATGAGAAATGGTTTCAATTAAATGAATATTTTAATCATTGACTTATAAATAAAAGTTCTCAGACTACAAGCACAATAAACTAAGTTTGCATGAAAGCAAAAAGTATATTAATTATGTCTTCTACAAAAGTTAAGCATTCATCCCAGGTCTTCAATCAAAACATATACAGCAACATATTTATATATATTTTTACTTCTGTTAGGGTTTTTGTACGTTATTAAACACTGCAGACATACTCTCATGTTATGTAAGCAAATTTGGTCAGCAGCCTATATGCACTCACTCTCTTGGTCACACTTTAGACCTTGTGCTGACTTATGGCATTGAGTGTGAAAAAATTATAGTGCTGCCTCATAACCCTCTCCTTTCTGACCATTTTTTGATAAATTTCAGTTCTTTTTCACCGAGTACTTAAAATCTGAAAGAAAATGTCTTTATAGTAGGTGTCTATCGGAAAACGCTGTTACAGCCTTCGAAGAATCCATTCCACCTCTAATTTCTTCAGTATTTCAGAGAAACGCAGTGGAGGGCAACAAATTAATTTTATGACCTACACAGATTGATGTTGTTGTTCATAGTATTACGTCCTCATTGCGTACAACATTAGACAATGTAGCCCCCATAAAAACGAAAGTGATTAGTCATAGGAGGTTGGCCCCCTGGTTTAATTCAGAACTTCGTACCTTAAAGGGAAGAACCAGGAAATTAGAGAAGAAATGGCGGTTTCCGCTTTTAGAGGAGTAATACAGTTGCTAAACTTACGAGAAATGGAAACTCTGTTATATCACCCATTCCTCCAACTCTTAGCAGTAATGACTTTATGGAATTCTTTATTGATAAAATTGAATCTATTAAAACTAAAATTGATGGCATCCTACCAAACATAACTACTACCTCAGTAAGCAATGAGGTACTGAATGTGGCTCTGGAGCCTGATCTCTGTTTGTAGTGTTTTGCTCCAGTTGAGCCTTCTGAGCTTTCAAAAATACTTTCTTCATCTAAGCCTTCAACTTGTATGTTGGATCCAATCCCGACAAAATTGTTTAAAGAAGTATTTCCTATTATTATTACCCCCATTTTGGAAATGATTAATTTGTCATTAGTGAATGGTTATGTACCAGAGGCTCTTAAGGTAGCTGTAATAAA
>JAVLVB010000617.1:307965-344111 GCA_032876305.1 Orestias chungarensis | reverse complement strand
GCCAGCCCAAGTGTGGTTACTATGGAGAGAAGAACACTAAGAGAAAACAAAAGGTTAACAAGGTTGAAATAGCGGTAGCTAAGTAGATTGGACAAAGGAAGAAAGTAGCAGAGAGAGAAGTGGTCAGATTGTCCTCCAGCAGTCTAAGCCTATAGCAGCATAACTATAGAAAAACTTAAATAACTTAACCCTATAGAGTTAGACATGAAGAAGGTAGAGCAAAGGAGAACCATCTGTCAAGACTGAGTTCCTCCCCCAACCGGATTAGGCTGTCTTCTCTACCTCTTCGTAACTATAAACTTTATCAAACAGGAAGGTTTTAAGCCTAGATTTGAAACTAGACAGGGTGTCTGCCTCACGGACAAAAGCTGGAAGCTGATGCATGTGATGCGTCCAACCACAGCAGTGGTTGGATGCATCACAAACCGTGATGAGTCCAGCTACAGGCAGGAGGTGGAACACCTGGAGGGTTGGTGCAGAGAGAACAACCTCTGCATTAATGAAAAGAAAACCAAGGAGTATTGAGGACTTCAGAAGGGGCAAGCATGCCCACCTCCCCCTGCACATGGGAGGATCTGCCGTGGAAGTGGTCAACAGCTACAGGTATTTGGGTGTACACCTGAGTAACAACCGCACCTGGAGCAACAACACTTCCATTCTGGTCTGGAAGGCGCACCAGCGGCTCTACTTCCTAAGGAGGCTCAGTCGAGCTGGACTCGGGAGCTCAGTCCTCACCTCCTTCTACATATGTGTGGTGGAGAGCGTCTTGTGCTCCAGCATCAACGTGTGGCATGGAAGCTGCTCTGCTGCAGACAGGAAAGCTCTGCAGAGGGTGGTGAAGATCGCACAGAGGATTGTTGGAGTCAGCCTCCACAGCACCACAGACATCTACACCTCCAGATGCAGGAAAAGGGGCACCTGCATCAGGAAGGATCCCACCCACCCAGCACACTCACTTTTTGTTCCGCTCCCCTCAGGCAGGAGGCTGCGGAGCATCAAGTGTAAAACAACCCGTCTGAGAAACAGCTTCATTCCTGAAGCTGTGAGACTCTTGAACTCCTCCTGAACAAACCACGGCACGGACAATACATAATTGAACACCTTACTATACCCGGACCGAGACACTTTACTACCGTATATTCAGTATATTTTCTGAATATTCTGTGTTCTATTTTATTTATTTTATTTACTTTACTTCTATTTTATTTATTTTAATTTTTTAACTTTATTTTATCTATTTTAATATTAGCTCTTGGGTGGAACTGGACTGACAGAATGTAATTTCGTTCCACCTCATGTACCACATGTGTTGAAATGATAATAAAGTCTCCTTGAGTCCTTGAATCCTTGAACTCTGCAGCATTGCATGGACCTCAGGGGCAGTTCCGCTGGATTGGAAAACTGGGTGGTGGTCCCCCTATTCAAAAATGGGAGACTTTGGGGGAGTCACACTCTTAAGCCTCCCCGGTAAGGTCTATTCAGGGGTCCTGGAGAAGGAGCAGTGTGGTTTTCGTCCTGGTCGTGGAACACTGGACCAGCTCTATAGGGTGCATTGGAGTTTGCCCCAGCAGTCTACATGTGTTTTGTGGACCAGGAGAAGCCGTTCGACCATGTCCCCCTGGGGTTCCTGTGGGGGGTACTCCGGGAGTATGGGGTACCAGGCGCTTTGATACGGGCTGTTAGGACCAAGTCAGAGCTTGGTCTGCATTGCCGGCAGTAATTCGGGCTTGTTTCCGGTGAAAGTTCCGCCGAAGGTTACCCTTTGTCAACGATTCTGGTCATAACTTTTATTGATAGAATTTGTAGGCGCAGCCAAGGTGTTGAGGGGATCCGTTTCGGTGACCTTAGGATTGCATCCCAGCTTTTCACAGATGATGTGGTCCTTTTTGCTTCATTAGCTCATGATCTGCAGCTCTTGCTGGAGCGGTTCGCAGCCGACTGTGACGCGGCCGGGATGAGAATAGGTGCCTCCAAGTCCGAGGCCATAGTCTTGAGCCGGCAAAGGGCCTTCTCCGGGTTGGGGGGGATGACCTGCCTCAAGTGGAGGACTTTAAGTATCTTGGGGAAAAACAGGAGATCGATAGACGGATTGGTGCGGCATCTGCAGTGATGCGGGGGCTGTACCGGTCCGTCGTGGTGAAGAGAGAGCTGAGTCAAATGCGAAGCTCACGATCTACATCTATATCTACGTTCCTACCCTATGATCATGAGCTTTGGGACATGACCAAAAAAATGAGATCCTGGATACAAGCAGCTGAAAAAGGTTTCCTCCGCAGGGTGTCTGGGCTATCCCTTAGGGATAGGGTGAGGAGATCGGCCATCCAGGAAGGACTCAAAGTAGAGCTGCTACTTCTCCACTTTGAGAGAAGCTAGTTGACATGGCTCTGGCATATGGTTAGGATACCTCCTGGACGCCTCCCTGGTGAGGTGTTCACGGGCACGTCCAACCGGGAGGAGGCCCAGACGAAGACCCAGGACACGCTGAAGGGACTATGTTTCTCGGCTGGCCTAGGAACGCCTTGGGATTCCCTCGGATGAGCTGGCCCAAGTGGCTGGGGAGAGAGAAGTGTGGGTCTCCCTGCTTAGTCTGTTGCCCCGCGACCCCATCCCGGATAAGCGGAGGACAATGGATGGATGGATGGATGGATAGATCCGTGACAACTCTTCAAACTCAGATAAAAGATATATTTAAACATTCACATATGATTACATTGGTTTTCATTTCCTGTATTCATCTATCATGACCTAACACAGTTCTATATTATAGAACTATTTATCAATAGTTGAGTAGTTTGTTTGTAGTCTCATGTTTTACTGTCCACATTTGGGCACATGCTTCTGTTTAACACAATGTATCTTACTGTAAATTGTTTTATTTGTAATCAGCTCTGAATATCAATCAAACCAGTACTGGGTTGTTGTTTACTCATAACTGATTCTAAGAAAAGTTCAATTCTATTTGCAAGTGAAAATAATTATGGTTTTAGTTGGTTTTGGGGGATTTAACACATTGACCACCTGGGATCCAGTCATGCATGGAAGCTTAGAAAATATCAAAGCCAAGTGCGAATTTATACTGGGAACTTTTCATTTTCACAACCAAAAAAAAAAACTGTTTGAAAATATTATAAAATAAAATAAAATAATAATAAAACTATTTTCAAAGAGCACAATCAGAGCAGAAGTGTAATGTTGTCGTATGAAAACACTGAGCATGAGAGGAAAGGCAACTCCCAGCAGTGGAATCAGGATCCTCTGATGGCAAACAGTTACAGGTATTGCAGAGACTTAGTGAAGAATGAGCTAACAAATAAAGCCACTCATCTTTTCAGCCTCCGCTGATGTTTTGGGAAGCGGAATTTCGGCTCCTCATTAGGTTCATCTGGTAGTAGAATGACATCACTAAGGGTTTGCGTGACCGTGTTCTGGGATCCTCTTGGATGGCATCACCAGTCCCACCAACACAGCAGTACACAGAAAAAAAACGATCTTCAGGACTCCTTACTCAGTTTCTTTGCTGGTCTTGGTTGTAATGGGACATAAGTTGGGTCAGGACTGTGGAGACAGGTTCCCATGAGGAAAGTGTCCCAGCTAAATGAAACCAGATGTACCTCATGTTAAGGGGAAAAACAGAGCGGGAAAAGTGAGACTGTTTTAGGTCTGTAAACCTAAATGTAACTAGATTGATTCATCAATTATTGCCACCTTTACTGAAAATATACTTCATGTGTTCATCTGTCATTTCCTTCATAATTCTGAGTTTATATAACTCTTTTTGTTTGTCATTTTTATATTTTGTTTATATAAACATGATATCGGCCAGGTTTGTCCACCAGAAGCTGAGCCCTTAAAGGGTTTTGTGAAAGGGAGACGGCTTTGTCCAGCTGTTTCACTGAGACTCCCCTCATTATCGTAAATTAGAGGTGCACAGTGAATCTTGTTTTTTTAGGTCAGAGTTTGACCCCAGTTGTGTTTTGTAGCTTTGTCTAATAATTGGTTAGGTTTCACTGGCTTTACATCCACTGACGTGCCTTAACAAGCATTCATGACAGATGATGGTAGCACAGAGAGATCTGCACCCATGCTGCTTAAAAAAGATTTTGATTTGGAGATTTAAAAAAACCATGATCACAAGACAAAACATGACGATAAAATATTGACATTAAAGTTTCCTGGAGTATGGTCAATTAAAATGTGAACATTTATCTCTTGAAAAGAATTCATTCTGTTCTGTGTATTTATGAGCAGCGTGGCACAAAGCAAGAGCTATTTTGTGTAGTCTAAAACTGCTGTCAGTATACAATATAATTGGAATTGTCACTTTCATTTTCTCTTCGTCTCGTTTCCACCCAAGGTTTCGTTTTGGTGCAAATGAAGTAGAAAGTCACCGCTGACATGCAAAACTGAATACATCTTACATAAATCAAATAAAGCACTGAGCCAAAGCAGTTAGCAAAGGAGTTAGTGAAGCAGAATGTTAAGAGAAAATGTGGTGTAAAATGAGCAGCAATAAAGGTCAGAGTGACTTTGATGAGGACCAGATTATTTTATCCAGAGATCATTTCTGAAATGGCGAGGGATGCTGCGGGCTACTGCTGTCATCAGCAGGGAGTCGTCCCTACTGAGAATAAACCATTAAGCATCCTATGGCGTTTAGTGATGGGATCAGAATCATTAAATACATCTTAACTCCTGATCTTTGTCGTTTGACCCTGGACTTGTTCTATTTTATGTTCCACTGCTGTAACATCAAACAATGAAAAAGAGCCCACAACGAAGTTCAGTGTTTGAGTGAAATATATTGAATGTATCAAATCACAAAAGTCTTTGCCTTCAATATTTATTTGGAGACATGAACGTAATTGTACTATTAAAGTAGTAGTAAGCTAAATTTCAATAAAATAAGAGTATTTAAATAATTAAAGTTCTGTTTATTTACATAGTGCTAATTGACAACACATCACGGCACTTTGCAAGAGAATCCATTTAAATGCAATCATGCCTACATCATGATCCCATCAGGCAATGCGTCAGGCCACATCATAATTAAGCCAGTTTATAATTAAGATTAGTTTCCTTTATAAAAAAACAAAACAGTGTCCTTTAAGCTCAAGTTCACCAGGACAAATACAGGTGCACTGCACCAGTGTGTGTCACCTACCTACCTTTGACGCTAAAGAATGAAACTATGGACAGATGCTGTGATCGAAGCAGGAGCGAGACTGAAGGTTAGGAAGGATGATGCTCAGGTGAACGTCATGGTGATACGTTGAGTCTGACTTTTAGAATCATTTAATTATTAAACACTAAGCCCAGGATATAATTTAAACCTAAAGTGTTGTGTTCGAGAATACCTACATCAGAAGGGGATGGCTAAAAAAAAAACATGAAGAAAATATGAAGAAGACAGAAGTAACAAGAGCAAAGAAAAGACAGAATAAAGCATCAAGCATGTCAATAACTAAGAAACATTCAATATTGTGTTTGTTACAGTGAAGCCTATCAATTTCTTTTTTCTTTGAACTTTGGTGTCTTTGTACTCTTATTTTTATTTTTTTTATTCAAAGGTTTTTATTTAGGGTCAAATTATTCAGTGCCAAACTGGCTGCATGTTGGGGTAGTTTTGTCAGCCCAAAACTCCTTAAGGCCTGGTCAGAACTGTTCTGTAGGATTCTTCAACACGTCGCTAAACCTGACAAACCGACCCCAGTTTGTGTCTGTCTACCCGGGAGGTCAGCGGCACAGGAGCACCACAGGGAATCGTACCCTCACCATTTCTTTTCCCTCGGTACATCTCAGGCTTCCTGCACAAGTCTGGGTCCTGTTGTTTGCAGAAAATCTCAGACTGCAGTCATTTTATCAGAGATGGACAAGAGGAGTTAAAAAAGCTGGTGGCCCGCTTTATGACATGGTGTGGAGACGATCATCTTATTTTAAGTGTGAACAAAACAAAGGATCATTATGAGAACAGAAGTGGAGATGGTGCAGAGTATATATAGTTTAATGTCAACGCTTACATTGAAGCCATCTATAAGGAGGGACAGCATCAGAGCCAGAGACTTAAAACTGCTCACCCCCTGGCTCTGTTTGCTTTTTTGTTGTTGTTGTTGTTTGGGGGATGACTGTGGATGATGGTGCAAAGAAGGATACACCAGAAATTACAGAAAATGATGGAAAACCCTGATGATGAAGAGGATGATTACCCCATCCTCCTTGTGAGACTGTTGTTCTACAACAGAGAATCTTCAGTGATAAATTACTTTCAATTTGCTGTAATATTTGGGAGACCCTTGCTGCTCACAGCTATCAGCATCTACAAATACAGTAGGAGTTACAACATTTGATTTCCCTCAGAATTTTAATTTGAATAAAGTAAAATGATTTTGGACTTGTTTTATTTATTTATTTTAAAAACTGATAAACAAAATGGAGACATACAAATCAATCTAAATAAAATGATTGTTACTGCATTGAAATTACATATAACTAAATTGACATATTTCCGTATTTAAAATTTAATAATCAACAGAAAATGTTTTCCAAAAGTTACTGATTAGAGCAAACAGCATCAGCGTAATGGAGATTAGAGTTCCCCTCTAAACGATGACACCCTGAGATTTTTGTCTTCCTCCGTTTGTTATGATGCCTAAAGCTTTTTAAACATGAAAGACTCCCGTCCTGCTGATCCAACAAAAATAGGCTTTTTGCTATTACGTATTTTTTCAATGCCAAAAAAATGATAGAGCAGATGTCAGCAAGCAAAAGATGAAGCTATGAATATTGTTAAAGATATGTCTGCCTTTGCACTTTGTTCTGAAATGACATTCAGTAGAGGATCCGTTAAATTAGAGCAAGCGCTCACTCCCATCGAACAATTAGGGTTTTAACTTTCGCTGACTCGCCAGGCCAACATGATTAACTGCCAGTTCCTGCTGGTAAGAATACAAACACATTTTCTGTCAACAGATTTTACATAAAGTGTTAAACAAGAACTTGTAAACTGTTCGGCTGCAAACACAGAGCCATGTCTACGAGGTTTAGAGCTTGCCTGATGTTGGGAGCAGGTAAGTGTGAAAACCTCTTCATGTACTACGAGTCATTTGACAAGATGGACAAAGAAGACTCGTCTGTCCCAGAAAAACAAATACTGTTAAGATAGGAATCCACTATAGAAATCCCCAAAGCATCCTCCCACAACCCCTGGTTGGTTTGGGTATCAGACCCCAAACTTTGTTTTATGCACAATTCTGCGAGAAAACTGAACCAAACAAAGAGCGGGATTAAAACTTCCCCCAAGAGCAACTTCTTTAAACGATCCAAGAATTTGGAGATCTGTGGATTATTATGAATTTGCTCAGCAAAAAAAAAAAAAACATTGACAATTTGGATTTGTGGCTTCTCTAATGGTAGCCTGACTGAGAACCAATAATCAAGTCTGGCACATGTACGACTGCGCTGGTCGATTTAGGTACATTAAATCTGCACCGACTGTGAGTAACGAACAGAACGAGCTCAGGAAACATCTTGTTATTGTTGAGCAGCTGTGCAGATAACCACGGTCAATCACTTAGCTACCTAACAGCATTAGCTAAAGTCATCAGCTAATGTGATAAGCTTACTAGGCAGTGCATTCCTGGCTGAGTATTGTTTTTTGTCATGACAAATCTGATAGAACAAGCTTGTGCTGAAACATTTGACTTTCATATGTCTGAGGAGAAGAAAAGATTTCACTGAATTTGTTTTTACAGTTTTGGTTGGGTTTTTTTGACAAAATTTGACAAGTTTTAATGCCTTTTATCCTGAAACATTAAATTCACCACCTGTGTCCTCTCTTTTTTTGTCTCTTAGTGAGCTTTTGGGTCCAGAGTTTACAGAGACTTACTACAGCAAAGACGGACAGCCTGTGACTGTGACCAATCACGATTACACCGTAGGTATCCAACAACAGGATGCTTGTGTCAAGTATTGGGCACTGTTATTCAGCGAGTCTTGGGGTTTTGGCAAATAACAGGTTGGAATTTAAAAGGGGAAATTATGCATATATAAGCTAAACTGATGTGACCAAAACATTTGTTCTCGGCTATCAGGAAACACACTGATGCTAATTCCTGATTTAATGTTTTTTCTTTGAAAAAGTAGAATATTCCCTGCTCATCCACCTTTTTTAACATTGTCATCATCATCATTAACACAATAATTGGTATTTTTTCGTACGTATATGTGCTATTACTATATAAATATTTAATGTGCATCTACTTACAAAGTAGTGTTTCCATAAGGATAAATATTAAGTCCACTGATCTGCAACCAGGAAAAAATCTTAGGTTCAACAATCAAGTAGGAGCCTTAATTCAAACATCCTAGAGAATATTTCCCTGGGTAATTAATATATAACTCCACTGTGGATTTGTTTTTGTCTTAGTGAATTAAGTCACTGTCATAGCCTCACCTTCCCCTAAGTGCTCAGACTGTGCCTGCTTCATGAAGGACATGGTGACAATATGAATCCTCGGAGCCTTTCTTTCTCTGACAGACAATATCCTGAGTCTACAGTCTCGAACCCGAATCAGGCAGCGCCAAGGATTTAACTTTCTAAGACCATGAACAGTTTGCAGAGCTTTATTGAGGCCAAGCGTTTGTCCACAGGTGTCCTGAATGTTGCTCCCTGTTAACACACCTGAATCTTCTGGCTTGGTGGAGCAGGGACATCAAAAACAGGGTCTGTGGTTCTGAATAAAGATAATTTGTCAGATTTATAACTAAACAGTGATGTTTTTAGAAATGACTCCAAATGATGAAGGAGAACCACAGATTGAAAACTGAAGTCCTTCCTTTTCTTGCTGTTGTTTGTTGCCCGGCTCATAATTGTGTATCATATCCTGTCTCTGCACATGAAAGGTGTTCTCCACGCTGGAGTCTGATTGAGATGACGGGTTATTCCAGCACTCGAGGACATTATCCACATTACATCCTGTACAAGAAATGAGATTAATTACTGCGGGCTGGAAGGAGAGTTCTCTCTGGCAGCTGATTGGTGCATTGGCTCCGACAAAGCTCTCGCCGCTGCTTGCTGTTCAAATGAAATACCTCATTTCATGCTCCAATGAGCTGACAGGAGCTTTTGAATGAACAAAAATCAACATGCTGGCATAATTTCATTCTTGAGATGGTAAACCCTTCTTCAATATTAAAGGTGGCTCTTTAGGCCTAGAGGGAGAAAATGAAAGGCGCCATACGTTTGTGGTTTCTTTTGTTTTATGTCAGATGATTTCAGATATCAGAAAAGTCAAAGTCAAACTCTTTTTTTTTGTGGCCGATCTGTAAATTAACTCCTAATTCTTTTTCCCAGTGTGAACATTGGTCCTAAGAGGTGAAATCGTACACATGTGCAGCTCTGTTAAATACATTTTAAATAAATGTTGCTAAGTCGTTCACTGCTCTGTGTTGGATTCAAACATGTGAAATAAGTATTTTATTTTGATATTTTATTCACTGAAAACGCTAGAGTAAGTGTTGCCTGTCAGACAGTAATATGGGCCATCATTCTTTTAGTATTTTAACAAAATATAAGAATATATTACAGCTTTATTTTCTGTTTTTTATGCTTACACCTATACACCTAAGACTTTGTTTTTTCTTTTTACTTTATAAGTTGTAATCCATAACCCCATATTGATTAATCATGATGATGATTGGAATTGTGAGTAGGTAAGATTAATATTCATTGTAATTTATTTGTTAACATTTTTTTAGAACACACTATTTTAGAAACTGAAAAGAAAAATTCTGATTTATGTGTTAGAAAAGTCTTACCAGAGTCCAGACCTACATCCAGCCTAGAATACACGATTCTAAATAGAAATCCTTATTAAATCCCTTAAACATTTCTAAATAGGAAGAATATCTGGTGGTTAGAATCAGAGGCTGTTTATGCTGAATTTGTTTCCAACTTCCATGAACTATAAAAAAAAAAAAAGAGCTGAAACTAAGCACAGCACAAGTAAGCTATAAATATATATGAAACATTGTGTTACTGTTTCTTTTTTATCAGGCTAGATTTGGACTGTTTACTGACCTGGAGCATTCGGGCGTTAACCATAATGTCTGGAAGAAAAGTTATCAGCCTTCAGCTTCTGGCTGACACACTGTGCAGTTCTAAAAAATTACTTTTACATGGCACGCTCTTCAAGCTCCATCGTATATTCGTGATGATAACCTGTGTCACGCTGCATTTAACGGCTGCCAGGCTGCTTTTATTTTCCGTCGCACACGTCCAGCACAGATTGCAGATCTCTTTAATGCAGTATTATACCGAACTCTGATTTAACGCTTTATAAACGGAGGTTGGGTATTTTATCACTTGCTTTCAGAGGCCATCAGCACACAATGCAACTCATTCTGTGTTTTTTTAACTATCCAACCATGTTTATGAGAATAGTATGTAGGAAATGCAACTAATAATTAGGCAACAGCAGGTTCAGCAGGTTGTGTCCATCCTAGGGCAACCACCCAGTCCCAGATCATCACAGCACCATGTTAGGCTGTCGGTGTAACATTTTACACACTTTATTATCAGTCTAAAGAATATTCTGGAGAATATTCATCAAAGTGAAATGGAGCAGTAATTATTCGGTCTCTCCTGTTGTTGAATCATAAATTCTGACCTTAAATGAGGCGATTGAAACCTGCAGAGTTCCAGATATTTTTAAGTTAAAGTTAAAATAAACACTGCTGAGATGTTTTTTACTGTGGTGGAATATTTCAAATCAATAAATGACTTTGTAACTATTCACAAGGGGCTAACAAAGAGTGACTCCATCTTCCTTTAAAAGGGATTTCCCTTGTAAAGCTGAAAAGGAAAGTGACCCCTGGACATTCGTAAAAACAAGAGGAGATGACAAAGTCCCCCACAAGTGTAATGTTTAAGAAATGAAGACAGCAGTGCTCATCACTTCCCATAAAACATCCCATTCTTTTCTAAACAAACTAAGTGCAATAATCCAGGTGAAGTGTGAGCAAGTGTTTCAAAGATTAATTACACATGTCAGCTGACAGGCTTTTTGTCTTTCTTTCAATATAAATCCTCTGGCTGGCTCATCTCAGAAACCATCAACTGGAAGTAGATTTTCCTTTTTCATTTGTTCCTTAGTTGTTGTTTTTTCATGTCTTTTGGCCTGCTTAGTTTTCTTTACTCTTGCAGTGGAGCTGGTAAAATGAAACTGAAGAATTGTTAGTGAGTTTTTCCGCACAGTTATATTTAAATTTATATATTCTATGTCCGACCGAACGATAAGTATGAAACAATAAATCTTTGAGAGGGTTTTTTTTTTTTTTATGCTTAAACTCAACTCACTTTTTTTCAAATATCAAGGTTGAATGGAAAAAGTTAGATATGTGCAGAGTTTTAAGATTCTCTGGTTTCATTATCTTCTCAGATTTCTGATTATGTTTTCCCCAGCTACAGTCGTCATGACCAGAATATGATTCATTTTTGAAAAACAGTGACAATAACATTTAAGAAGCAATGGTTTTATGTGTTTTTTCTTTTTTCAGTCTCACTGTTTCTACCACGGTCATGTTAGAGGACATCCGGATTCCGCTGTGGCTCTCAGCACCTGTTCAGGAGTCAGGTATGGCTGTCAGATGATCCCTGAGGAACGTTAACTGGAAAACTACAGCATGTCTTCATTCTAACATGAATCAAACATAACAGGCAAACATATAGTTTTACTGCCAAGAATTATGAAAACAAAACATAATTAATTTCTCTCTCTGTGTCCAAACGTGTTAAACTACACATGTAGGAAGTAAACATGTTTAGATTTGTAATGGATTGATTTGTTTAAACAGAAATATGTGTTTGCATTCCCATACCTGTCATTTGGTCTCATTCTAAACGTTTTAGACAATCTTATGTGATCCTTTGGGAGGATTCTGTTTGATGTTTTATTTAAACTTTACTTTTAATGTGGATTTTGCAAGATTAACAATTGAAAGGAAGGTTTGATGCTGACAGAAGCTTCATCTTGTCTTGTCCTGAGCTGGGAAGGTAGCCAGATGCTGCCTGTTGACAGCAGCTTTGATGGGAACGCTGCAGAGATGGAAGTGAGCGGAGCTCTGGGAGCCAGCAGAATGCAGATGCATTTTATTCTTTTTTATTTTTTATGTCCAGCCATTCACGCACCAGTGGAAATGAAAACTAACCAGCACTCGTTTGTTGTTAGACTTGAAAAGCTAAAAGCAATTTAATGATGTTGGTAAATAGTCTTTAGCTGCATGTTAGAAATAAAATGCTGATGAAATGTTTTAGATTAAACCATCCAAAAATAAAAATACAGATAAAAGCAAACATCAGTAAAAAAATATTAAGCCCTCTTAACATTCTTTCATTATAGAGACTGGGATAAAACAAAATATTATTGCTCATCTAATCTTTAAATGAAATGTCGAGCCTTTGATGAAGAGTTCCATAAAACATATTACGTCACATTTAATTGTTATTTAGCTACAGCTGAATCTAGCAGAATCCTAGACCAGAACATCAGACTGGTCCCGGTTCTGTACTTTTGCTCTCTATTTTTTTAAATCTGCTGTTCGGTTCCCAGCACACTTCCCCTATCAGCAGTTTTCATTTCATAATAAAACAAGGTGTTTTTTACAAACTATGGTGAACTTTCCTGTAAGTTTTCTTACAGCGTTGGAAACATAATTACTGAAGAAAAACCCCTGAAAGCTCCTGTATTGTCTAAAACCATGGCTCAGCTACAGTATGCCCATCCGGTCAGGCAGTGTCAATGAACATAATAGCAGGCACAACGTCTTTCGCAGAAAAAAAGAAATTGGTTCCTTTTGGGCCCATTGTGTCTGCGCTGATGTAAACAGCAACCCTGGCAGAATGTTCACACTTTTTCTTAGGAACTCAGTTAGCTGCTCCTTATAATCCTGAGGAACATTTAGACAACATTTAGTCCTGTTTGGCAGACCTATTAGAAAATAGTAAGCAACATGTAATCATATGAAACAAGCAGCCTGATTGATATTAAGGCGACTTAGTCACACCACAAGAAAAGTTTGATTTATGTTGTTTCCCACAGATTTTCTGGACTTGATTTGCTTCAGTGCAGTTTCAGATATTAATTTTATGCGAGTTTTGTTGCTAAACTAGAATATTTAAATAAATATGTTATGTTAACCTTCAATGAACCCTCTTTGATGATGGAACATGTTTAATGTTGCTTTCTAAAAATGACATTGTTTGTCCGGCTGAATACTTCCACATCCATCATATTGATCTCAGTGTCGGGTTTGTTGCAAATTTCTTAAACCATTCATGGTTTCCTAGCATTGCAAAGAGACCATTAGAGAAAGAACAGTCTAGAGCAGGATTTTTTTTAAAACCTCTTTTTTGGTGTTTTGTTTGAATTTACATCAGATTTCTGGGCTTCACTTTTAAACTGGAAAACCATAGAAAATGCCCTTTTAACAATAGGTTGGTCGGCTCTTACAGCTGGAATGGACCTGAAATGTTGGTTCTCATCAAATGATTTTATGGGATGCAGTGATGTTTTTCCATCAGATCCTCAGAAACGACCTGTAAGAGTGAAGGTTGTTATTTTTATACCTTGACTCTTTTCAGGAACACTTCTCTAATTTTATTTTTCCCAATCTCTTTCTCTGGTACAGGGGCTTGATTTCATTCAACTCCAGTGACACTTACTACCTGGAGCCAATTAGCAGTTCGAATTCTTCCCACCATTCACTGTTGAGTGCCAAGGACCTGCCAATTAAAGGTGGAAGCTGTGGCCTCAGCTATCACGCCACACAATCCGACCTCATCTCAGACCTGGCAGGAGCGGTCCACTCAAGGGTGAGTCTCAGTGTACCACTGTTTACTAGCGTGGTTAATAACAGTTCACCTAAACATTTATGGCTAGAAAGATTATCTGAAACATCTACAAATCCTGTCTTCCTAAACACAGTGATTGTTGGACAAACAAAACATTTACTTACTGCTTGTTAACCTTAGGTGGTTTTATGACATCTCACACAACGTTACAGGCGGAAATGAAAACGTCCGTTATTCTGACATTTCAGTACTAAAATTAGGGGTTGGGGGTCTTTTATGGAATTGTAGCAGTTTGTGTGTTAACATAATAGCTAGAAGGTAATTGACTAGCGATGGTACAGAGTGTTGGGTTGATGATAATGAGACACAAGAAAAATATAATTTAGTTAAAAAATAAAAGCTGATTATGTTTCCCTAACCCAGAAACATGAGAATATGCACCATGTTTGTTTCTTGGTTGCTGATTAGCTTTAAAAATGTTCCTGCATATGAAGCACATGATTTGTGGCCCTTTTAGTCTCTGCTTGTTTGTACCGTAGGGGGAAACTTTAGATCCATGCTTTTACTTTATTTGTTTATTATTCCCATTTTTATTTCTTGGGTTACTTGCAAATAACCTGATTTATGCAAGCTCCTCTTCCTCCTTGCAGCGTCCTGATCTCCTAACTTGTTATGGTTGTTCCCGCTCTTAATACAACCCCTGCCTGGTTTTCCTAGTTCCCCCACAACCATCTATTAATACTTGATTGTTATGCGGCTTTAGCAGACCATGGGTCCCAAGGCGTTCGCCACCCTTTGCATATAAAATAAACAATGTGAAAACATGGCTGCACGTTTATGGGACAGTGTCCACAGATCCACCGCCGTTATTGTGGAGATTTATTTAGAATTTTTCTAATGAGCTGCTTCCACAGCGAAAATCTTCCTGATTAGATTCTTTGCAGTAAAAACATTTGTGGGTTCAGTTTGCATGTTTTTCTCAGCAATTTAAAAGAGATGGGTGATTTTGATTGGTTCTCATTGAGTTGTAGGAGGGGCTGTGTTTCAGATAGGGTGGCATCTTAAAACAGTTAGTAGGTCTATTTCTCAGGACTCCTTAGAGGAATAAAAGTGAGGAAATTGAGAAGAATAAAAGATTTCTGCTTTTATTACAAAGTATATCATATTGTTTCACACGGTTGGTTTTATCAGTGAGCGATTGGCTCTGACATGCTGGATATCAACTTCCAGGCCAAATCCTGACCCACAGGGGGCTCATTCTAGTCTTATTAGTATTTTAAAGTGATCAGACTTTGCTTTCTCCTCTTCTATATCGAGAGCTGTGGCATTTTTGCCTAGTGAGCCTATATTAGCGGAAAGGTTTTGGTTAGAATTGGGAGGCAAACTTTTCATTAGATTTGATTATGTGTTCCCATCATCCTGAAATAAACCCTAATAAAATAAAACCTAAAAACAACAACATTTAAGCTCTTTTATTAAGCTCTCCTTTGTAATAAAAGTGACATTCTGATGTATATTCTACTCTTAGTGTTAGCTGTAAGCAAAAATCATCATAATTTACATAAATAAAAGATTTTGTGGAATTCATCTATAACATGTGTTTAACTTAGTAGAGTAAGTTGCTCAGAATAAATGAACTCATCAATTATATTGTGATTCATCACTTATGACAGCATTTGTATAAGGAGCTCTTGTTAGTTTCGGAGGTTTGTTGGTTTGGGGTTTGAGCTCATTGGGGGGATCGGGAATGGATCGTCCCAGAGCTGCTCAGGTTGGTCGGCTCGTTTGGGCCGTGGTGGTGCTCGGCTCTCGTCCCTTCAGCAGAGGTTTGGTCAGCCTGCCGCTTTTCACCCCAGATAGAAGGAAGCCACCTCCTGTGTGTGGGGAGCTGGTTGCCCCTCTGTGTTTTTGATACCTAGAGAGTGTATTTGGTTTAGGGTAGGGTTCGCCGCTCGGCTCTGATCGCTGCTTGGTGGGGTTCCAGCCTCCTTGCTGAGATGGACTGGCAGGTGAAGGTCAGTTAGAGCTTTAGTACCGCAGCATCCTTTTTTCATCTATTTCTAGGCCGTTGTCTCGTATTTTCATTATTATTCTCTCTCTCCTCTATTCATGTCTTCTTTCTCCTAAAATTGTAACATGCTCTAGAGGAGGAGATTGTTCTGGTACTGCTTTGCTCTGATGATGCATAAATAATCTGTTTGGTTTAAACATTTAGAAATTTAAGGGAACCCCGCAGATCACATTGAGCCAATGGCTTTGCAGCGTTCACTTCTCCTTTTAGTCTTTTTCACAAATACGTTACTGAACAAGATTTAAGGTAGACAACAAAATCATTACTACTACCTAGCTTTCTGAATTATGCAGTCAATATTTACTATATATATATAATATTTGCAATATAATGTTTAAAAAAATGCTCACAAATATAAACATTAGGATCTAAAATATTCTGTACATTTTTATTAGGAAGTATGTAAACGTCAATGTTATGGGGCAACTCTGAAAGGTTATATCAGTGACTTCAAGAATCAGAATCAAGAATCAGTTTATTTCTATAGCACCAATTTACAACACATGTCGTCTCAAGGCACTTTACAAGAAAATCAATTAAAATCAAAGATACTTCATAAACAAATCAATTTGAAAAAGTTTCCAATCTAAGGAAACTTCATTCACCTTGTATAAGAGTTTTATTTTTTGATTCTGTATATTGTTTTTCCCTTCATGGCGACAAAAACATATACTTTTTTTACTCTTTTAGAAATTCAGCTCCTAGCAGCTAATAAGACAAAATAGTACACACTCAGGAAATAAACTTCAATGTTTTAGCTCACCTGTGTTCAGTGAAATGTACAACACAGCTTTGTGTCTAATCATGTTTTTATCTTCCACTGTTCTCTGATTTCAGGTTAAGAGAAACACCTGGGGTACGACTAAGTACATGGAGCTTTACATCGTGGCAGACAGCGCACTGGTGAGACGTTTCTCTGGGGAATATTCCTCTCTACAATCAATCCTGACGTTTGCCTCTAAATATATCAGGAGGCTATCAAGTTAGGCGGGGAACAGAATTGAAGGTTCTAAACAATCGTTGCACTCAGGCTAATGGAGCACTTGACAGTCTTGAGCTGGAATAATAACAGTGACGAAAAGCATGTGGAGCGAAGTTAGGAGATTTCTTCTGATTAATAAATGTAGATTTAGTTGAGATGGAAAGGTCAAGGGCTTTTAAACAAAAAAATGTACCACTGTGAAAAGATGCGGATTTTACTCAAATACTCCTTGTACTGCAGAATCCCAGAGCAGAGCGGGGCCCTTGTTCTGCAAAGCCATTACCATAAAAGTTAGAATGCTTTATAAAATGGGAATAAAACAGAGCTGAACATTTGATTAAACTTAGAACAGTTCATGGTAAATATGTTCCTGTTTAAAGGAGGTTTTATGTAAAATTTAACTTTTTGGAGTTTTACATTTTGTTTTGATCTCAGTCACGCATTAATAACCTGCTTTGATTTAACTCATTCACGTGTGTTTGAGTAATCTTTGAATCTCTCATTGCATGTGTTGCATTTTAGCGGGAGCCAAATCAATATTCCATAATGTAGCTTCATTTCACAATGATATCCAGCATCAGAGGACGTCATGGGGACACAGTCTTGTGTGGACATGCTGAAACAACCAGAGAACGGGAGGAGGTTTTTAAAGAGACAGACTTTAAGGGGTCAGATCAAATGCTGATGCAAAGTCAAACTCCTCTTTACGTTGATTTTGAACTATATAGGCATTTTTAGAACAAATGAACTTCATAAATCTGCTTTAAAAGAGTTTGTTCGTTTACACGCACCCACAATTATATATGTATGTTTATTTATTTATTTTATTTTATCTGGATTTAAATTAACAATAGATTACTTTTGTACTGCCTTACTTTTGAATACACTTTTTTCTGTTCTCTTTAAATAAAAATATTTTCTACATGTTATATTCATACAGTGAGCCTTAAAATGCAGAAAACTGCTTCCCACTTTACTTTTCAACCTCATTACCTAATAATTGCTTCAAATTGTGAAATGTGTCATTAGTAAAATTGAATGTTTGTTTTATTACTGGAGCAGTAATAAAATCCAAATTTGTAAAAAGCTTTATCTTCTGGGAGCTATGAGGAGCTTTTTAGTTATATTAGGTTAGTTTTAAAATTTAATAAATGGATCAGAATTGTCCATGGCAATCCATCAATCGATGATTTTCAGTCCTGCTACCAATAGATGTTTCATTCTACATGATATTAACATTACGTATGATAATCATGTGAATGTTACCAAAAACTACTTTAATACTTCTCAGGATTTTTGAAACATTTAGAAATATTATTTGACGTGCCATCTTCAAATAAAATGTAAACACAAACTGATAAACGTCTTTTTACAAATGAATCCTTACTCTATATTGTTTTATAATATTTTTAGAGATGCTTGTTTCATTTCCCATCAGAAACAAAAATACTAATAATTTCTTATCCACATCTGTCAGAGTTATTAAAAGTGTTTGGCTTTAAAAGGAAGAGCATTAATAAAGGAACTCATAGCTGTTTTATAAGAGAAGATAAGAACAAAAAAACACTGAAGTACGATTTTCTGGATTCTTTTCAAAGCAGATTTATTCTGTTGTTCTCACTTGTCAAACTCTTCATCCTTACACTTGAGATCAAGATGCCTCTTTAATATCATACAAAATAAATGAACGTTAATTTCTGGCAGTAATATTCTTTTGCAGTTACCTTAAATATGATAAAGTTTTTAATAAATACATTAATTTGAAATTAAATACACCTTCCATCTACGTGGATATGCTGCTCAAACCTAGTTTTTGCACAATGTTATCCTTGCAGATCAATAACTGCTAAAAACAATAAAAATAAAGACTTTACGTCAAATCGTAAAATGTCATCATCTTATTTTTCTTAGGAATCATAACCTAATATTTATTTTCAGATTTCCGTGTAGCCTTTGTCTCTAGAGTTAAGTTACAGACTAAAAACATGATATCAATCATAAACAATATGTCAAATATTCTTTTTCTACTCAAAGAAACCTTATAGAGATGATGCATAAAAGAATGTGCATCTTGCTTTGGGACAATTTAATATTTATGATTCTGCTGAAGTTAGATTATTTCATAGTGTTGCATGTATACATTTATTCATAAGCCTGATGTACAAAATGGGAACACAAGGTTAAAACACAATAAAAGAACCAACCCAGGAGTATTATACATCTAATGCAGCCTGCAGATAATTTCATTTCTTTTCAGTTCAGTGTATTTATATATAAAGTGCCCATTCACAACACTAATGAAGGCACATTTCAGTTTATCCAAGTGTTCAAATAATGCATCAAAGTAAGTTTAATATTCAACGTAGTTTAACAGTTTTTAATTTAAGAAAACCATTTAAGAGACATTTGTTACAAGTATACCAGAGTTTATATGCTTTTCTCATTTTGACTTCTGAAAGGCTTCATATCTCTGAGAGCTTTTCTTCTTCTTCTTCAATCTGCTGCTATATATACTTTGTGCATTTCTCTCATAGCAAGTTCAAAACCTTGCTGAGCTCCAAAATCTCAGGTGATCTCATTTTAAAATAACTATATTGAGGGTTGGGTGCAGTTAGCAGAATGTATGAATGAATGAATGTAATTCTTAAATATTATCTGGACAGGTTGGATTAAAGGTGATGCTTCAGAACTTGTTTGCTTTGGGGGTGATTGTTTTGTCTAAAGAACAGAATTGATGCCCTGTGGATCATAACATTAACACTAGCTATTCTCACCCACTGTTGCAGTTTAAACGACAGGATAGGAACTACGAAAAGACCAAGGCAAGGATCATGGAAATCGCTAATTACGTGGATAAGGTAAGTTTGAGGGGAGAATGTGCATCTGTCTGCTATTCCCCAAAGCCGTCTCCTTCCTGATGTCACTGCACTCTACCTTTTATCTTTTGTAGTCCATGTGTACATTCTGTAATTGAGAAATGAACACAAATATTTACTCATACGTGAACTTTTAGGGATTTTTCAATCGTGTCCCTCGATAGTGTTTTAGAGGAGATCAAGCAAAGTGTTTCATGACAAGATTGTCATATAGGAGCTTATTGAACGACCCTGAGCTGTACGTGTGACTGTGGGTGGTGAGCGTGGCTCTGTATGTGTGTATGCCTTGAAAGGCCCATTTTTGTAACAAATATCATGTTTGAAGGCCGACTGCTCCTTATATGGTCCAAAGAGCAGTCCCTATTAGAAACAGATCCTTCTTTGGGTTAGATGTTAGGTGTAGATGTGGACATGTTATGGTAATGGTAAGCTTACGGTCCGTGCAAAGATTGAAGGTCATACCGCGCGCGCTGATGGATATTTACTGGATTTCCTGTTTCTGTGTTCAGTTCTACAGGGCTCTAAACATCCGCGTGCCTCTCATTGGCCTGGAGGTTTGGACTGACAGAGATCAGTGTATCATCTCTGAAGAACCAAACGCCACGCTCTGGTCTTTCCTCCAGTGGAGACAGAAGCTGAAATCTCGTAAGAAGCACGACAACGCTCAGCTGCTGACGTAAGGAGCATGACGTTACATCCGAGCTGAAGCAGCCATGAAACGAGGGAAACATGAGGAAACCTTTACTATAAATACCCAAAAAACAAGCACAGCTATGGAGACACAAGAAGTGAAACTCATATAATCTCATCATCACTATGGCAAATCATTAATTTGCTTCAAATTGAAATAAATATGATTCTATATCGATGGTGTCCGTTATTCAGAGGCTTTAACTGGAAATCTCAATTATATTCAAAATTATTCCATTTTGGCGCCTTTCAAATGACAAATAAATACATATCATTAAAATGGTCATTAAACAAAAAAGGATAAACCCTTTATGATACTGATCTTTACTGAAACTATCCCAGATTACTACTCCTCCCTCACGGGTTTTTATATTTTACAAACCTTCTCTAAGTATTTTATTTTAATCATTATGGTTTATTAGAATTGGCTTGATTGTGGGAATACAACCCCACAAAACTTTTTCCAGGTTTTAAAAACAAGCACAGCTCCTCAGCCCATTTTCAGCGTTTTCAGCTGAGTTGCCCCCTCAGGGTAAGATTGTTTTCTGCAAGTGCAGGATGTGAATCGCTGGTCAATACAGAGAAGCTGTTCCATGATTCAGTGAGGGTTAAACAACAGGCTGTGAGATGAAACATACTCTACACCTTAGAGCCAGTGTGAGCCACTGACCTATGTGGGTTGTTTTCATATGATGTGTTTCTGTTGGTTCTGACTGCTTCTTATCTGTTAAAGTCTGAGGAAGTGAAGGTGAACCGACTGTTTATGTGTCACCTATGAAGTCAGCAGCAATAGCTTTTATAAAACTCTTACATGTTCGGTCGTTCGAAATAAAATAAAGCTTAATTATATTTGTCAAAATGCTTGAATGAGGTAGGACAACTGTATGAGTAAACAGTAGGGATAAATAATGTCTAGAAACATGGTGAGCTGCACGTTTTAAAGTTACCAGAGATCAAATAAATTTTAAGAACAATAAAAAACAAAGCACTGATTTATAATAGCGGATCCTTAGTATTGGTTTGTGAACAGGAACAGGTGATGACTACTGCCTCTATGAATGTTCATAACTGAACGTTTGAATAGTTTAAAAAGTTAACATGCCTTAATTTGCATTCATACACATATTGAAACCGCTTTGTTTCTGATACAGGAGCAAAAATCCATAAGTGTGTAGAGTAACATTGCTCCTCTGTGTTTCACCTTCCAAGGTACATTTTCAATTCCAATATGTTGGATATGCGCTTCAAAAAAAAAGAAAAGAAGAAGCAGCAGTGAATAAGTGAATTTTCTGTAAATAATTTGGATTTAGTTTACAGAAAGAACAGTTGACAGGTGCCAGATTGGTAAATTTGATAAATTAGTCCTTAAAAACAGTTTATCATAACATTATCATGAAGTCTGTGTTTATTGGCTTAATCACCAGAACCATACAAACTCGAGGCGTTTATGTTCAGGGTAAGTCACTCTGATTTTAATGGACATTTGCACATGGAAGCTGAGGCCTTTATTTCATTAATACATTTAAACCAGGGTGTTTCTAAAGATTCTTATGCTTTAGTGTAGTTATAATGTTATGTTTCACTACATGTTATACTATTTATGACAACCTTTCCCAGCTTCCAGTCAATATTTGATCTCTGGAATAATGGGAAGCTTTCGGCAAAAATGTGGAGTTTGGCTTTGTAAAATCGAACCAAAGGCAAATTTTCATAAAGCATCTTCACGCTTTTATCAGAGGGTCAAACTTTTGTCGGAACAAGGTTGGATTGTCAGGATATACGGCATTTTAACAATATATATGAATAACGCTTTAATGATCAAGGGTATAATAAATATTTATTCACACATTTTTCATAGAGTTTAGAGAAGTGAATTCTTTGGCAAGCGTTTTGTCCATATTACATATAGGTAATAATGTGTGAGGGGTAGCTGCTGCCTCTAAGTGTTCCTAAAGGACATCAGGGAGAGAGAGAGAGAGAGAGAGAGATTGGTAGACTGAGACATCATCCAAGAAGGAGCAGAGATGAGAAAGAAGGATGGCTTCCTGAGTGCAGCATTTTGTATTCCACACTGACATGCTGGACATTTTAAAGGCTCAGTAAACACATTTGAGAAAAACTACTGTGAGGATGAACCGTAATGTAAAGTTAAAACAGACAGACTGTGTGACAGCTGCCTCCTAGACTGCTAAGCCCCGATTTACAGTCAGCTGCGTCGCGGCACTGACTTCACAGGCCAGGCTTACAACTATAGTTCCTCTGCGTGGCAATTAAACAGTCTGTGTTCTTATTTTAAAATACAACAGGCATTTTACACCATATAAGCTGTAATAAGGAAACAATGTCATAATACATAAACAAATGTAACAGAAATTACAAAAAGTGGAATTGCATTTGGTAGATTTCCTAAAAAATAGGTACATTTTGCAATATCTGGAGTTTTAGTGGTTACTATAAATAGCAAACATTCTTAAACATAGAGATTTATTTTGAATATATAAAAAACAAACAGCATAGGCAGCTTTGTGACTGTCTTCTTTTTTTTCCAAGGAGTTTTTAGAAAAGTGGATGGAGAACTTCACACTTTAGCAAGAATATGACGTTTGCAGCTGGTCACCCCATAGGATTATTATCAGATCTAATCCAAACAGAATACATCAAGATATTTGCTTTTACCAGTAATGTCTTGTGAAAAATAAAATGATGTATTGTAAATGACAAATGTGTACATCTTCCAAGGCGTCCTTATGGGGAATGTCACTTCCATCCATCATATGGGAATAACGCTGGAATATTCTGCTGGTTTATACGATATCTGTGAATCACAAACCAGTTTTGTGCCCTGCACATCATCCAGGGCGTGGCAGCTTTTCATGGCAGTTGGGAGCATTTGCTTTATTCACAGCTTTAGTTGCTGGAAAATCCATCAATGGATATTTGTCAATGTGTTTCATTCCACATGACAGCATTAGGAGCATAAAAATGTGCCTTAAACATAAAATAATCATGGGAATGGTCCCAAAATGCACTTTAACACTTCTCAGGGTTCCTTTTTACTGTGGAAGTCTCGCCGTGGCAAGTATAAGTCTGGGGTTCATTTACAGAGAAGCTACTCTTCCGGATTCCATCCACAGACTCTAGAAGCTTCCACTGCTTTGGAAAACATTCACATTAAGTCTCTGTTTCCTGATTTCTAATACTCGGTGCACATCCACACCTCAGGCTTTTTAAAAGGTGTTCCATTCATTTCTCTGCTTTTCAAAAGTGTAAATAAAGTCCCAAACAGGAGGTGAAACTTTGGCCATTTTTGTTAAATATAAACCTTAACAAACGAATCCTTGTTGGAACTACAATGGCACCGTGTCTGCTAAACTGAGATCTGAGCACGTTTGCAGTTGGTTTATCCCGCATTTATAAGAATTCATTTATTGTATTTTTAAAAGTGCGGAAAAGAAGAAAACAGCAAAAGATTGTTGTTTCATGGTTATATAGGTAAATACATATAACGTATAACTGAAACATTATCCAATACATAAAAGGAATTCCCCACATATTTTCCATTGAGGACAGAAACCCTGTTTCTAATCCTATATAAAAAGTAACTTTTTTTAGAAATATCTATACTTTCATAAATGATCTCTGCTCCTCTTGGTGACACTGATGAATAACATGTTGATGCATGGATAGTGAAGGTGGATTAGTGACAGAGCAGCAGTAAGAGTGAAAGGGAAGTTTCACAAGATGACAGTGAGAGCCGCTCTGGTTTATGGTTTGAAAAGCAAAATATGACATATATGACAACAAAATGGAGAGATCAAACCATAAAAACATTACATTATGAATGATGTAATCTACAGTACACTTTTAGGAACATTGTATGTGTTTGTTTTTTTATAATGTGTGTTTATTAACATGTAAAACATTAGAGTCCATAATGTAGGATCAGACTCCTTCTCCCGTAACTGCACTGATCTAAATACCAATTTTTGAAATAATCTGAACATCATCACAGGGATTATTCAACAGAACTTGAATTTACAGTTCTGATTGATTCCACAAAAATCCTCCTCCACCTAACAGGCCCATCATGTGTGCTGCTGTAGCTTCTACAATCACTTCATATGCAGTGTGGAAACTCAAGCGAGGATGCAGGAGATTAAAGCCCAGTGATTTTCCTGTTTGTGTGTGTGATAGGGGCGTAATTTTCAAGGGGACGACTATCGGCATGGCACCACTGGAGGGGATGTGCAGCCTGGAGAACTCTGGAGGCATCACCGTGGTACGTGGCCACACACTTCTCTCCTCCTGTCCTCTCTTGCTTTCTCCCTCTTGCTGCATTTTTGCTGTGACTCCCAGCTTATCAAAAGGTTTCTGAATATGGTTATAATTTCCACATTTTGTTTCAGGTTCCATCTTCAGTAAAGATCCAATTAAATGATTAAAGATAAAGGTTCCACATCCAGCAGCAGAAGGTTAAAGCAAACCTAATAGGGTTCATGTTAAATTCTGATATGTTGCACAACACAGAAACCAAGGGAAGGAACATTTTATATTTTATGCTCTAGTCCTGAGGAGCAGAGAGGAAGTAGCTGGGCTAGGGTCAGGTTCTGGTGGTGGAGGAATGGAGAACATCACCAGATTAACAATAAATCCCCAAATACACACAGAAGCAGGAAGGAAATAGGCACCCACATTGGTATCGTGGGGAGGGGCAGTGGGAAAAAATACAAAATTGCAATCAAAAACAATGTCTTGCTCTTTGGTCCACGGCAAACCCGGGGGATTTATTAGCGATTTGCTTCACACATCTCAAACATTCATTCAACAAAATCCCCACCTTAGGGATGGTACACAGATTACGTGAGTTTTCTGTCTGTTCAGCCAAAAAATACCAGGTCATGTCAAGCTATACCTTATCTGCTACATCTAGATAAGATACGTATGTTTTCCTCAAATAACATCATTTTTTCTCCCACACATCATGTAACAAATAATGTCTATGAGAAATGAAAGTGGAGCTATAACAACACATCCTTTCTTCATTAGAACATCATAAATGTTTTTGTGAAATCTTTAGTATTTTACTGTAATTTGTGTTTGTTGAATTGGTTCTTATTCCTATTCGACCTCCATTTCATGCTTGTTTTATTCTGTTTTTGTTGGAAGCCAACCAGGGTGGGGCCAGACTTGTATAAATACCCCCTTATTGACACAAACAGCCTGTAAAACGTCCTACGTCTCCTCCGCAAGTAAAGTACTATAGGAAATTAAATGTGTGTCACAAATATGACTCAGATGTTCCAGGTTGGGACATCTGAGTGTAGACAGATATTTTTAAATCACTTTTTCATCAGAAACTGATGAAACTGAGTTTGGAAGCAGAAATCCTTTAAGATAAGTTCCACATGTTAAGTCTTAAACTATAAGAACATTACTTTCCTTACTCTGTTCCCATTTCATTTATATGTTGGTGGCCGTACTTATCGAATTTGCAACATGCAGTGAGGAAGCTTTTAAGGGTTTCAGAGTAAGTGGATCTAAATGCCAGTGGAGCTCACAGCTTTCAAAATCCCTTTTTTCCACTTCAATGTAACATTTACACCCTGCTTTGTTTTGGTCCATCACTTATTACAAGTTGTGGTTGTGAGTCATCACTAGAGGTCTGAACATGTTTGCAAAGCAATGTGCTATGATATTATAGTTCATATCAAAATCTAAATGTTCTTCTGAATGAATGCCACTTCCAGTAACTGAGTAATGACCTGAATTTGTAGAAAAACCCTTCAGACGAGGAAACTGCTGAATGTAACCAGCCAATAACAGTGCTCCTTCCTCCATCTTCTATTGTTCTTTAGTATATCTCTTTTGCAGCGCCTCAGTGTCCACTCTGCAGCAGCACTCAGCTCGCTCAGCTGTATGTGTCTATAAGTGTTCAGAGAGATCGATAGCTTCTTCAAGCATGATTAGTTTCTAATAAGCTGTTAGCTTTCCTGTGGGCAGAGGGAGGCTGTTTGAATCTAAATGTGCCATGGCTAACAAGCACAGCACAAACTCACGCTTTACCTCAGCAGTTAAAGCATTTAGAAGAATATGATGGATTTCGCTGTTGAAAATCAGCATTTTTACTCTGTTTATTCATACGCATATTAGATTTGTTGCAAAATTTGAAGCTGAGTTGAGAGAAACTGTGAACTGGCCCACCACAGCTGTTCCCTTTGTAGATGTCTTTCCTTTACAATGGTGTAATTTAAGCTTAAAACTTGTATCCCAGCATTAAATAAAACTTAAGCTGATTTTTCCCTCAGCAGATTCAATTTTATTTGACAAAACATAGCTCTGTAATTTTCTTAAAAGATCCTGAGGGGATTGAGACAAAATGTTTAAGTGATAGACCCTAAACTATTTCTCCTGGAGGAAGCCATTAACTGAGGCTAACACTGGCTTCATTATGCTGACTGCAGCCCAAAAACTATTAGGCAGCATCTGCAGGATGAAACCAAAGGTCAAAGGTCCCATCTTGCTGCACCAGATTGCTGCAAGATGGAACATTAAAAATGAATGAAAGCTGTTGTTTCGGACAGGATAAGAAATATCTGGATGGTCTTGTTTGCTTGCAGTATCATTGCCATAAATAGAAAATTCCCCTTTGTTTAGTTGTAAACAATGGAGCATCACATGCATGCAGCAGGTAGAAACACGGCTGGTTATGTGTAGACGTCTGTACAGCAATAACTGGGAACTTTTGAACTTGAAATATGTTTTAGTCAGAAGAAATAACAGCATCCTCTTTCTGTGGGAGGTTCTTCTTCGTTCCATTAAAAAGAAAAATCGAATTAACCTGATCCCAATCCTATAAGAATGTAAGAGGCTAAAAGATGTTTTAGGAACATTGTTGGTGTTTTTTAATAATCTGTGTTTCATTTACTGGAGGTAGCAAATATGTTTACACTTCACAAAATGAACATCAGTTTGACATCAGTTATTTCTTTCAGATGATGAGATATCTAGTGCAGCTTAAATGCAATTTTGTAAAAAGATGTCATTGCGCCTGTGTTACATTTAGGCATGTAACTCGGGTGCAGCTCAGTAATTTAGCACGTCATCGAAAAGTTCTACCTGTACATTTCTTTGTTAAAGTTCATGAAGTTTGACATACAACAAAAGAAGGGACTAAAGTTAATTTGCTGTTTTAATAATATTCACATTATAATTTTCAATACTTTACTCGCTTTGTTATCATCAAAGATGATCTTTGCCGCTACTTACATGCTGATGTCCGATTGGCTGCTAGGTAACAGCCAATGAGCTGGTAAGTGTTTGCTGGAGGCTGTCAATGGCTGTAGGGAAAGACTTCAAATCTGATGCCACTGCAGGTGTGAACTGTTCCAGTACTTGGTGGGAACTGTCCCGGCCCATAACAACAGTGATACAAAATGTTGAAGCACCTAAACTCTTTGTAGTTTGTTTCATTGATAAGTCAAGGAAAGAAGCTAAAGGAAGGTCTTGAATATTAAGAACAGGTAACTATTGCAGGCGATTGATAATAAAAACCTGTTGGAAACAAATCTTTTAAAGTAAAGCTGAAGAAAAGAGAAGAAGCTTTAGACATCACTATAATGAACAGTAGATGTAACTTCCACCTATTATGGTGTTGTGCAACAGGCAGAGAGCGAAAAAGACAATTAATCTTGAGTCCAGGGACTTGACTGGGCTCATGGTCAGACGACGGGAGAAGGGTTGTTATCGTGGAGGTACACAGGTGTCCGATAGATTCAATAGCAAGGCAGAAAAGCAAATGTTCAGGGTGGTCTGTGGCACAGAAAAACTTGATCAAAAACAAGAGACAAAACAAGTATGCTTGACAATTTACTCTCTGTAACTCTGTAACTTTCAATAATCCGGCGCTGTTTGCCTGCCAGAAAGCTGCCAGTGAGCAGGGAGGAATGTAAACTATGGCAGACCAACAGGCAGGATCACAACCTTTGTCTCTAAGCTTTATATTTGTTAATGCTCTGAAATAAAGATTGAAAGTTACAAATATTCCATATATGGCTGAAAAGGTAGGACTTTGTTGTTTTAATTGTAAACGAACAGAAAAATGTTATTTTTCTGCACTTGATTCATTATTTGGTTGAAACATCTAAACGTTTTACAGTTTATTTAACAATCATGTCATTATATTTCAAATATCTTAAAGTTTCAGGATATGGCTGATATACTGTAGAGAGTAAAAAGGTGTTATGTAAAGCAGCCTAAGTTGTCTGCCTTAATTATTTCACCAGTTCTATCAGGAAGTTTCATAATTGACATCTTTTTGAATCAAGAAGCGAGTACGTATATTTTTTTAAATACATTTCTGGTCTTTTATTTGTAAAACTCTTGGTCTATTCAGTAGTTTTTGTGCTATTATCTCAAAGAAATGTCTAACAAAAATGATGCACAAAACCGAGATGTATTTACTTGTTATTTGCTACCCAAGGACCACTCAGAAGCACCGATTGGTGCTGCTGCTACCATGGCGCACGAGATTGGCCACAATGTGGGCATGAGCCACGACCAGGACGGCTGCTGTGTGGAGGCCAGCGCAGAGCAGGGAGGCTGCGTCATGGCTGCTGCCACTGGGTGAGTGCTAGGATGTGCAACACGAGCATGAACTTGCTTTTTGATTCATTTTGTTTTCTGTTCTTATGGAGGAAGAATTGTTTTTTGTTTAAGTAGAAAGGAAAGTCCATAATGAACATCCCAGTTTATTCTTGTTGTTCTCAGACTTCTCACATTTAGCTTCTATCTAAACATCATACGTAAATTAATTTTTAGGGTTGCTTTATTACCACTGAATAAATTAATTGATCGTAAACACCAGGCATCCGTTCCCGCGAGTGTTCAGCCGCTGCAGCAAACGGGACCTGGAGAGTTACTTCCAGAAGGGAGGGGGGATGTGCCTCCACAACATGCCCAACATGAAGGACCTGGTGGGAGGCAAGAAGTGCGGCAACGGCTTTGTGGAGGATGGAGAGGAGTGTGACTGTGGGGGACCCGATGTGAGTACATTGTTTATATTAGCTGGGATTATTTAACCACAAAACTATTACGTGTTTAAGGCACATTAACTGCTTTTATCTTTGTTTCTTCCTCCCAGTGTTTAACTTCTGATTAAACATTGTTTTACACTAAACAGAACACAACATAAAGCCACTTATAAACAGCGAGGGCTTCACTTGGCACTTTCTTTGTCTCGGCATTTTCTCCTTCCTCTCTACAGACTTCTCTCCTCTGTGTTGGTTTATATTGTGAAAACAGGACAGAAAAGCTCGTATCATTTGCTTTTATACCTTCAGATGACTTTTCCATACTCAATAAATCAACATTTTATTATTTAACAATAGCAATGATATTTTTAATTGCCGTGTTATCTTAACATTTGCCACTAAGGACCAACCAAATACCTGAAAATGCTGATTTTCTTTTCAAAAATAATGATTTTAAAAGATTTCATGCGGATTTTACAAATCATATCAATTCTGTTTGTGTTTGGAAATAACTTTTTGTAAAAAAAACATTTTTTAAAGTATTGCACTATTCAAATAAAGCATGAACCGTCCTGCATGGTTTTCAACGTAAAGACGTTGATTTTCCCTCCACAGAGCAGAAAAGTAAAAAAACAATTTTGTTGTATATAAGAAGTTTATGCAGTTTGGATTAAAACATGAAGCTATCATACAGATCTGGTTGGACAACCATCAGCAAGTTGTTCAACAATAAATGGTTTTCCTCCAGTTTCTGATTAATCTTCACTCTGACAAGGTGCTGTTGGTTCTTCGGAGCCTCTTTAAGTGGGATTAAATAAAACAATAAATCATTTACATCATTGCAATAAGAACCATTTAAGAAAAGAATAAATGCAACATATGCTAGAGCTAATATTTGGTATAAGATAAAATAAGAACTAAAGATTTACCGGCAGACATTGTTTGTTAAAAGTACAGTAAAGCTGATCTTGACTGACTGTTTTCTGAAGATCTTCCTAATTATTTTTCTTTTAGTTTTGGTTGATTTTTATCTAGAACTTGAGGCGTTTTTTTTTTTAAACAAATGTTTTTAAATGTAACTAATTTTTTAGGTATTCAACAGCTTCTAAACTCTCTTGATGAACTACTGCTCATCCCAAAACGATTTCTTTAGGCAGAACAATATTATAGCATAAAACTGTGATGGACAGATAATAGGATTAGATGCCGTTTCCAAGTGAGTCCAAAGTTCGGACTAACTGAGGAGCTGCAGCAAGAGAGAAAGTCTCCTCCTCCTTAAGCCTCACCTCCGCACTCTTAACATGCTTCTGGATTTAGTCCTTCAAACAACCCAAAAGTCCAACCCAGCTCAGAGTATCCTGGTGTTAGAATGAAGTGGTAGATCCAGAGGTTACATAAACCTTCTTTGGTTTGTGCAAAGACGAGCAAATCGAAACGGAGGAAGCAAATTGGTGGCTGACAGAAGCAGGAGCACTGATGAGTGTTTGTTATGACTCCCACCCAGAGCAGAGCTGACAGTCAGCTCTGATCACCGCGCTCACAAGCCACCTGCTCTTAGCATTGCAAATGAGACGAGCGGAGGAACCCGGCTGAGTGTTCTAACCTGGACATGCACTGAAGGGAGTTTTAATCTTGAAGACAAGATCACTCCTCACTTTAGATTTAATTCCAGAAAAGAAAAGAAAAACACAAGTTAGAATAATTTCCTATAACCTTAAATATTTAGCTCTTAATCTGGGTGTTTTATTCATAGGAAAACGTTGGTCCATCATCAAGAAATTCTGGTGTAGGTTTTTCCAGATATTTTATTGTAGATGTGAAATGACTCCTTTGTGTTGGTGTTTTTTTTTTTTTTTTATTGGCCCATAATCCTCCCCGCTTATGTCCTTGGTGTTTTAATTGGCTTTTCTTCTTCTTGCTTAAGTCAACGGCACGCTTTTTGTTTCAAGCATAACAGTGGCTCTGCTTAGGGCGCCATGGCAACTGGAGATGATGCCCTTTGTGTATGCTGTGTGGCACGAGACGAGCAACAAAGGCAGTTCTCTGGTTTTTTTGTTTTTGCCCCACCCCCCCAACATCTGTTATAACGGGGACTTGTCAGTCACAGTTGTCAGCCTCTGGAACTGTCTCTCTCATCTGTTGGTGTTTCTATTTAAATATATGTACTTGATAGGTGTTGCATATGCCCAACCCCTCCACCTCCACCGCCTTCGTGCTGCACAATTTTAATCCAAGCCTTATAGTTGAACAATTAGTGCACTTACAGTGTTAGCCCGAGACGGCCTTTAGGCTTCGTATGGACCCGGTCAACATGATGCCTTTTATTACTGTGTCTCTTCTGAATTTGCTCCAAATCCAAAATATCTCAAATCGGAAACTTCTTTGTTGCGGAAGTGACACAAATGTAACAACTCAGATAATGTTCAGACTGATCTCATCCATCGATTAAAAATGTATTACAAGGAATCTCATTAGTAAGAAAAAAAGATTAGAGGCAGGAGGAAGGTCTTTAGCAGCGTCAGTCATGCTCTTGTATGCGCTAATCAACTCCCTTTACCCAAGCCAACAAAATGTGTAGTTTGTGACCCTGGCTTACTTTTGTTTGGCCGAAATTTTTAATTATAGTTTTAAGATACTGTATTATAAATGTTCCAAAATCATAAATTTAGGATAAACTTTTGGCATCCATATATAATATGATAAATACTTCTGGGTAGTATTGCGTACATATAAGGTGTTTTTGACACTCTGTGTTTACAGGAATGCACCAATGATTGCTGCAATGCCAATAATTGCACCCTAAAGGAGGGCGCTCAGTGTGCCCACGGAGTGTGTTGCCATGCCTGCAAGGTAAGACGCATCCAAAGACTTGTGCAGCACAGTTTGTGTAGAAATCAGCCTGCAGCGGTAGCTCAGTATCATTAGTTTGCTGTCAGTGTTCATCTCAGCGGATTGACACTCTGCACCCATACCATGCCTCGTCTTCTGTCACAGCATGGCTCATCACCTTTAGATCACACTCGCACTTTTCATCTCGGTTCACATCTCCTTTTTAAAATGGAAGTCCTTGCATTCCACTGTAATACATAGATCATTGAAACCAAATTCCACTGAGCTTCAATCTGACAGAAGACACAAAGTAGTGAAGATAGCAGTAACAGAATGTAGTTTGCTGAAGAAAAGCTTTGTCTTCTCTTATTCTTTCTGTGATAGTGCTGAGCCTTTCAATGATAGTGTCTTTTTAACTCTGCAGTTGAATGACAGGTGTTGTGTGGTTGTACACAATTCTTTTTTATGTCACTTTATCACATAAATTCATAGATTTAATGATAAGATTTAAATACAACAAGGTTAAGTTTAGAAAGTTTTTGAAAGTACATAAAAAATACATAACAAATGCAGTTATTAATAATACTTTTATATGTTTTGTTCATGTTTCTGATTGGCAGCTGGTCAAGATCCAGCTGCTTTGCTTTACTTTGTATTTAAGCACTTTGAATTGTCTTGTACACGAAAATGTGCTATACAAATAAACTTGCCTTGCCTTTCCTTGCCTAAAGCTAGTACAAAACGAACATGTTATGTCAAAAATGAGCCAACAGAAAGTAGGAGGCTGGAGACAGGACATAAGGCTTTTATATTATACAACGTTTAAGACGTGCCAGTAAATATATTTCTTATGCTAAACAAATCACATAACTATTTAACAGTACATATACTAGAGAAAAAGTATTGTAGAAGTTGGTTTTTTAAAAGTATTTTGTAGCATTTTCTGACAATGAACCCAGACCCCCAGAATGTCAGGTGACCTTCCACCTAAGTTATCCAGCCGGCAGATGATAGTGTGCAACAGTAATCAAGGGGCAGGGAGCAATTTTAAACTACGAATGGTCTGGACCATGGCATGTCTGCATGTTGAAGGAATAATAAAGTCCTTGGAAAAAAAAGTTTTTCCGCCCAAAGTGGTCCAAGTCTACCTGGACAACCAGAGGTTTAGTGACAGCATGTAGGCCAGAACGGAGTGAATAAACATGGGTCTTGGAGGATTTGATGTGCTGGAGGACTACTGCATGGAGCAGCTCTCTGTAGCCTCTGGCTTTCAGTTCTGACATCCTTGCTGGAAAACTGTAAAATAGACTACAGTTGTTGCATGTGCCATTAGCACAAATTCTCTGCACTGAAAATCAAAGACATTGTTTACGGCACTTGATTTTTGTCTGAAGAAGATAAGCACAGTTTTAATCCTTATACATCCCTCTCTTTTTTCTCCTCTCTGATTTATCTCTGCTAACTGTGTCTTTTGCCTCATTCCTCTCTCATCTGCTTGCTCTTTCTGCCAGCTGAAGCAGTCAGGCACCATGTGCAGAGGGCCAGCAGGGTCATGTGACCTGCCAGAGTACTGTACCGGGGCCTCTCCTTACTGTCCCGGCAACGTCTACCTGCTTGACGGCTCCTCCTGCCAGTATGGAAAGGCCTACTGCTACAACGGCATGTGCCTCACCCATGAACAGCAGTGCCTGCAGCTCTGGGGCTACGGTAATGAAAGCACAGAATCTTTGTATGATAGCCGTATGCTGTCAGGACTTCCAGTGTGTGTAGACTGAGCATCTTCATCCTAGGGGTAGACAGATGGCTTGGTTCATGTCTTAGTCAGCGCACCAGCTTATTTCTAATGGAGAGAAACCATACCTTCAGCAGTTAGTACTACAACTTACCAAGGGAAGCCGTTTCTTTTCCAGGAGCTCAACCAGCCCACGATGTCTGCTTTGAAGATGTGAATGCGGCAGGGAACGCTTTCGGTAACTGTGGCAAAGATGAACATGGCAACTACAAAAAGTGTGAGAAAAGGTACGTTTGCTGACAACCATATGATAATTTACCTTAGGTTGAAGTGTTTGAAGCAGAGAAGCTCAAGTGTCCTCGTATCATCTCCAACAGTATTAGTTGGATAGAGTGCAGGAAGGAAATAAGTACAGCAAGCAGACAAAGATCTACCTCATTGGAGCAACCAGGCTATAGAGATGCTCTGGAGTTGTGCTTGTTTTCTTTTTTGAGTCGGAAAAGCTGTTTCAGGATTTTCCAGCTTGAACCTGCCTGTACTGATTTAAGAGGATTCTGATTAAATATGAAGAACATATAACTACATTTTAACTTTTTAAATAAACCCTTTTTAATGAAATTTTTCAAAATAAAGTAAGTTTACTTTAGTTCCTAGGAAGGTTTTTTAAATTCAAATTCAGTCTAAAATGTGTTTTAGCGACAACTAACAACACATGTAGTTTCAAGGTGCTTTTGGAGAAAACAGTTTTGTCTTGACTTGCAGCGTTCATAACTCCAGAGTTAGCATACCGAAATGATAGCTTGCATTGTGTTGTTGACTTTAACCGTCTGGAGTCCAGGGTATAATTGGCCGTTCTTGACTACTTTTGATTTTATCTTTATATTTCACTTTAAAAAATCTTTACCCTTCATTGCTAGGTATCATGTTTTTCAGCACAACCTTACCTTGTTGGGTTAACAGTTATCTTTTCATTTTGACACCATATTAACACAGTGGACCTAAATTCACACAAAAGAACATAAAATCCAAGTAGAAAAAAGTCATATTTTTAACAGTGAAAACCACAAGTATGTTTAATGAACCATTTTCACAACTTAGAATACAAATATAAATTGTAAATTTCAAAACCAACATACAATCTTTCACAAGAAAAATAATTTATGACTTTTTTTTTGCATAAATTGAAGCCATTACCCCACAAATACTTTTAACAAACCAATTTTAAAACTTTGGAAGCAAATATAAACTGTAAATTTCAAAACCCATGTACACTGTAATTTAACACTATGTACATAAAATGCAGGCAATGCCTCAGTGTTTATGCTTGGCTCTGCTGCCTGAGCCAGAGGAGATCACGACCTGGTGGGCTTGTCCCGGCTTCGCCGTCCCGTCCTCTGGGCGGATCTCCAACTCGTCGGAGGCTTCTCTCTCTCCTCCTCCAATAAAAAGCACGGATCGTCCCCTTAGTCGTCAAAGTTTCTGGGTCCAATTTGTGCTCCGCCCCGTTTTCCTCAGTTGCCTCCAGCTGGAAAAAGATCTCTACTGCCCCCTCCACATTCATCGCCTCATTGTTTTATCTTACAAAACCAACCAAACTGTAACCAAAGACACTAAACTAGACCACTACACACTTAGCACTCAAAATACACAGATCACTGAAATCTCAAAACTTACGATCGCTGTCTCTGTCTCTCTCTCTGTCTCTCTCTCTCTCTCTCTCTCTCTGTCGCCGCCGTCACGTCAATGCCAAATTTCCCTCGCCCGTAGCAACCAAATGCCGGTTTGCGATTATGATTTTTTAATGATTAACGTGGTTCATCTTTCCACCAATAGGACAGGGTTTGTTGTGTTGTTGTTTTTTTTCATTTATTGTTTTTTATTCTGCGTGAAAAGCTAATTTTTCCGATGTCTATGAGACGTATACACACACCGAGCCCATGTTCTCCTCCAAGAAGCTGTCTCAGCTAACAGAACGCCAGACTAGGTGTGGTTACTATGGAGAGAAGAACACTAAGAGAAAACAAAAGGTTAACAAGGTTGAAAAGAAGAAAATAGCAGAGAAGTTGTCAGATTGTCCTCCATGAGTTGTTC
>JAVLVB010000617.1:281606-307865 GCA_032876305.1 Orestias chungarensis | reverse complement strand
TAAGCCTAGATTTGAAACTAGACAGGGTGTCTGCCTCACGGACTAAAGCTGGAAGCTGGTTCCACAGGAGAGGAGCCTGATAGCTGAAAGATCTGCCTCCCATTGTGCTTTTAGAGATTCTAGGAACCACCAGTAAACCTGCAGTCTGAGAGCGAAGTGCTCTGTTAGGGACATAAGGAGTAATCAGATCTCTGATATATACGATGGAGCTTGATTAGTGAGGGCTTTATATGTCAAAAGAAGAATCTTAAAATCTATTCTAAGTTTAGCTGGGAGCCAATGAAGGGAAGCTAAAATAGGGGAGAAATAATCATGTTTTTAAGGTTTTACCAACAAAAAAACAATATTACAGTAAAATCGTATAAGTTACGGGAAATCTAGAAGTAAAACTTGACTTAAAATATAATACGGCCTTTGCTACATATATTAGAAATTTGAACATAAGATGCAACAGTGTTCTCTTGGTGTGTTACCTGTAGAGTTACTAAACATGTACCCTTGATGTGTTTAACACAAAATAAATTTCTTCTGTTTAATACTGTTGTTTAAATACAACAGCTAACATGCCTCTGTCAGAAATACAGTTTCCTTTCTTGAAGCAGGAATTGCCTTCTAGCAGATAATCTAAACATGTAAAATTGAACAGAGCCTAGTTAAGCCATGTTTTCACCATGAAGCAAACAACAGAAGAAAACCAGCTTTCCACACTTTTTCAGTCCCACACTATGTTTGTTGTCTATCTCACTGTAATATTTCGTCGTTTATCTTTAAACATTTGTGCACCCATTGTGAACAGAGCCACAGAGAGCTAAATTAGCTACTTAGCAATGCTAATGAGTCTGTGGATTATAGTGGTGTTTTATACTGATGGCTGTCTGCATGAGCCACTGATGCCTAAATCCATTACTGAGTTATACATGAGAGATGGGGGTGTTACTGAGTTACTGAATCCTTTGAGGCTATGTAAGTCTGCCTGGTATTAAGACACCTGCACAGTAACACTATCTTTCCTTGGTTTGCTAAGTGACAGTATGCAGAAAAGTCCATCATGACTAGGTAAGAAAACTTTTACAAGATTTAGAAATATTCTATCATTTATCAATAGAAATGATCAACTCAATTGACCCTGCTGCTGGTCATTTTTACTCTTGATTCCCTTTTAAACACTCAGTTGCAGGCCAACCAAAGAGTGGTTCATAATCTGACTCATGGACTAAGTGACACGTGTTTTAAGTGTGCCTAACCGTCCAAATGACAGTTGATCCAGTGTGTTTGTGTGTGTCAGTAGTATAGCCAAAAATGTATTTTTTGCTAGGACTAACAACAATGGATGGGTTGAGTAAATATATTTGAAATGGATTTTATCTGTAAGTTCCAGTGTTGCTTCGACAGACATGTGTATACATACAGAAACAACAACAAAGTCTCTAGGCCAAATAAAACATAGCAAACCTGGAACACAGTTATCCTTAACTGACATAGTACATAAATAAAAGACAAACACAGAGACAACTCTCCTCTCTTTGGTAGGATGCTTAAAAACAGCGGATCATTTAAAAAAAATCAAGAATCCGTTTATTTATATAGCGCCAATTTATAACGGATGTCTTTTCAAGAGTGTGTCATAGATACATCATTATAAATCAGTTTTAAAAAGTTTCCAATCTAAGGAAACCCAGCAAATTGGTTTGAGTTATTGACTCTCCATATTTGCTCCTCCGGAATCAGCACACAACAAAAAAATGAGTTGTTTTGTCGTCGACTTTAAAGCAATTCCCTCATACTTTGCATGCATGTAGCGACAGTGGAGAGGAAAAACTCCCCTTTATCAGGAAGAAACCTCCAGCAGAACCTGGCTTAGTACAAGCAGCCGACTGCCACGACCAACTGGGGGTTTGAAGAGACAGAAAACTAAAATAGATGCAGAGGAAACTGAAAAAATAGAGGGATTAGAATAAGCAAAGAAAAACACACACACACACATTGAAAACACTAACATCAGTCATGTAATTCTTATTAGCAAAAGACACACAGCTAGCCCTAACTTGTCTGGAGAGTTCAAAAGTCAAACTAGCCAATGACAGGAGATCTAGCAAAGACAGAACTGTTTCCTGTCATCACCAACATGCATGAGCTGTTTTAAGTGACACCCCTTAAAAGAAACCAGGTTTATATACGTTTTTAGCCCCCTTTGTGAGAAATGACTTCTTTAAACTATTTAACTTGTACCAGCTTTCAATTAGATGCATATTTGTAAGTAACAAGAACACATGAAAAACAACTTATTATCCAACTGATTTTGGTATTGCAATGTTTACCAATATTTTTGATATTTAAACATTTTCTAATAGCCTCCAGCCTGCTCACTGGGCTTTCTAAACGGGCCTTAAGACAGCTTCAGGACATCCAGAATGCTACTGCTCGAGTTCTGACCAAAACCCGGAAATATGACCACACTAGTCCAGTGCTCGAGTCTTTGCACTGGCTTCCTGTCACTCAAAGAATAGACTTTAAAACAGCCTTGCTTGTGTACAAGTCTCTTCATGGTTTAGCCCCAAAGTACATTTCTGGCATGTTAGAGCCATAAGAACCGGCCCGGACTCTGAGAACTTCAGGTAGTGGCCTCCTGCTGATGCCTAGAGTCAGGACCAAACAAGGGGAGGCTTCATTCCAGTTTTATGCTCCTAAAATCTGAAACAGTCTTCCTGAAGAGGTGAGATAGGTTTCAACTCTGGCGATGTTTAAATCCAGGCTGTAAACAGCCTTATTTAACTGTGCATATAGCAACTGAGAATATTATTACTATTGTTATAATTATTTTATTTCATTTCTTTTAAATTCAAAATTGATTATATTGTTTCATTTTCTGCTCTTTTTTCCTATGTATAGCACTTTGAATTGTCTTGTACACGAAAATGTGCTATACAAATAAACTTGCCTTGCCTATATTGTACTTTATTTCACTGAGGCATAAAGTTAAAGACATCAACAGAAACCAAAAGTATCCTCTTTATTTCATACGAACATACTAAATTTATTTGGCATTTGTATCTTTCCTGTCGATTTCTGGGGCAGAGTGATATACTGACCCATTTTTCTCAATAAACTAGTTTCTCCTACTACACTCCATTTATGTGTTTGCAATAATAGCCCGTTTCTGCTCTTTGCTCTCTCTTGCTTTTCTTTATGGATTTTTAGAAAACTTTTAAAAAGTAATTAAAAAAGAAAATATGAATTATGCATCTAGTAGTTTGAAATGAATCAACCAGGAAACACATAGCATAATTTAATCAGATGTTGATGCTACTCATGATACATTGATTAAAGCTGATGTAAAAGGTTTTTCAAATAGCGATCCTAAAGGCAGAAGGAACAGAATAGTATAAAAGACATCAACCCTAAAGTACAGGATTGCAAAAGTAACCAAGTAAAATTTCAATAAACTTTGTCATGTTCTCTTTAATTTATTCAAGGAATAAATGAATTCAAACAGTTCGCGATTGTAAAAAGAGACTTCTGGCTCTGAGGGGCTAAAACTTAGCAGTAAAATATTGCTTGGATGCTGCTATATGTTACACAGAAATCAAATTGAAACATTTATGAATGAACACTCAATATATGCAGTTTTGTTGTATGTTATACATGCATACAAAATGTACTTTGTCTTTAAATTTAAAGAAGTGAGTTAATGCCACAGGTTTCTATGCCATAGTTAACAACTGAACCATCTGAAATATTCTGATGTCTTTTAATAGTAATCACTTTCAGAGTGATTGTTCACAGTATTTATCTTCATCTTTGTAACTGTACGGTTCTTTGATATCTTTGATATGAAATTCAGGTACTGAAGTAAGTAAGTTCATTCCTGTGTAATGCACTGCTTTGTGAATTACACAGGAATTTTCCTTATATACTTAAGAATCAGAAAATTATTCAAATTATTTAAAATTAAGGCAACATCAGTCTGCTCTAATTAAAATGGTATAATTGTCATTTTATAACCATTCTGTGTTACAAGTGTGTTAAACTAGGTACTGTCTTGGTATTCAACTCCTCTTATTTGAGGATTTTTATACCTGTACTTCAAAAGCTTTGAATAATTATATTATGTAATTAATTTCTTTATTTATTTTGAAGACTTTTTACATGTTTAGAAGGTAACTATAGCATGATGGCTACACACTCCATTATGTTTAGGCCCATTTAACACCACCAACAAATTAGTTTTTCTGCATTTGGTTTCAGTGGAAACATGCTGCTCCCTGTCCAAAATCAATAAAAATGAACCTTTTTGTCGATGTCTTTCTACCTAGTGATGCCAAATGTGGCAAGATTCAATGCCACAGTGCTGCCAAGAAGCCCAAAGGCACCAACGCTGTTCCAATCGACACAACCATCAAGACAGGCGGAATTGAGGTCAAGTGCAGAGGAACTTATGTCTACAGCACTCAGGACGGCCAGGGCGACCTGCCTGACCCCGGGCTTGTCATGACGGGAACCAAATGTGGGGAGGGGAAGGTTCGTATACAGCCCTGGTCAAGCACATTGGAAGCAGCATTAGAATAACAGAGCTCTGCGTCACATCCAGTTTTGGTTAAATTTAAGAAATCTTAGTAAATTAGTTAGAATATGGGTACTTCTAAATATTACTAAAGTAGAAGTGCAGTTTTGTAAAACTGCCTCTGAAAGTATCTATTTTTTTAAACTCCCCTGCATTACATCAGGAATAATTAAAGAAAAAAGTTAAGCAGGAAATGGTATCAAACTGCTCGATCTTCTTCTGCACAAACATTTTGGCTCTTTCCATTAGGATTCAAGGATTCAAGGATTCTTTATTGTCATTCAACATACATGATGGTACATGAAGTGGAACGAAATTATGTACTCACGGTACTATTCCACCCATTAATATGAATTTAAATTAATGCACATTACATTAATGGCATGACTAAGTATTATTGCTGACCATGTGCGCCCACACATAAAAGCTCTACATCTAAAAGTCTGTATGCATGTAGATGTTTGAGCACTCTGACTTAGAAGACAAACATCCCATAGATAATTATCAGCATTATCGTTAGCATTAGCTGTTTGCGCTCTCTGTTAAGTAAACATTAAGGTTTGAGTCTCAACCCTTCTCAAATAAACCAAATTCCATTAGCTAGCTGTCTTGGGATTTTGCCCAATTAACATTCCTCTGCCCATTTTGGATTATCATTTAAGTAATTAAGAGAATAATTTAAGCGAAAAGCATTTCTACAGAACCACAAATCCATTAAATGAAAGAGTTGTTGTTGAAATAAAAAACTAAGGTATGTGTAAGAATGTTGAAACACGTGATGATAATGCACTCCCTGCCATTTCACCAGCATGGTTGATTTTTTTTGTTGTTGTTTGTCTTATTTCCTTTTCCTCTGCATCATATCTACTCTTTTGAATTCCATTCGAGCTACTGCTGCAAGGCCCGATTAGATTTGCATGAGTAATGTATAATGAATAGGCAGTAGATAATACTGTCTGCCATCCACCATGATGAATTCTGACTTGACGTATTGAGCTGAACTTTTCTCTGCAATCAATGCACAAAGAACCTCTGTCTCTAATCCCCCAGTCACATACACAGCTCTCCGTAGTTGTTTTTTTCCGGTTTGTTTGTTTGTTTAAAAGTAATAGTATTAAAGTAAATTAGTGTCAGCAAAAATATAGAAAAAACCCACACAAAGCCCTTTCACAAGAGAGTTCATTCATTTGAACAAGGCATATATTTATTTATGATTGTTGTTTTATGCAGCAGAACATTGCTGCACTGTAAAAAAGATGATGGATCTAGATGTAACTTTTTTTAATAAGAAAAAACAGAGATGTAAATGATTATTAGCGCTTGTTTTTAGTAGTTTGATTGACTACTAACACTTGGGTCACAATGATCGCAATGATAAGATAAGATAAGATAGACTTTAATGATCCCGGAGGAAATTGTTTTGCCAGGGTTACAGAGTATCAAATAACAATTAACACGACACTCTCATCTCACATACAACACAGTAAAGTACACAATCAACATATAACAATAACCACACTACTATTTATCCCTCCTGCAGATGGAAAAGGAATTGTACAGTTTGATTGCCACAGGTAAGAAAGACCTCCTGTGGCGTTCTGTGATGACTCTCGTGGTCTCAGTCTCCGGCTGAAGGTGCTCTGACAGGCCGTCAGCGTGGCATGTAGGGGGTGGGAGATGTTGTCCTTGATGCTGAGCAGCTTCCTCAGCATCCTCCTCTCTGACACCTCCACCACAGACTCCAGTTTCAGGCCCGTGGACAGAGCCAGCTCTCCTGATGAGCTTGTTGAGTCTGTTGGTGTCAGCCGTCCTCAGCCGGCTGACCCAGCACACGACAGCGTAGAAGATGGCGCTGGCGACCACAGAGTGGTAGAACATCTGCAGCATGGTCCTGCAGACGTTGAAAGATCTGAGCCTCCTGAGGAAGTACAGTCTGCTCTGACCTTTTTTGTAGACAGTGTGTGTGTTCTTACACCAGTCCAGTTTACTGTCTATGTGGACACCGAGGTATTTGTAGTCATCCACTATGTCCACAGCTGAGCCGTTGATGATGACAGGGTCTGGGCGGTTCCACTGTTTCCTGAAGTCCACCACCAGCTCCTTTGTCTTCCCGACGTTAAGCTGCAGATGGTCCAGCAGGTAGATGATGGCGTCTTCCACTCCCATCCGGGGCTGGTACGAGAACTGCAGGGGGTCCAGTGAAGGTCCGACGATGTTACGCAGGTGCTTCAGGACGAGCCGCTCTAGTGACATCATGACATGCGATGTCAGGGCAACCGGCCTGTAGTCACTGTGTGTGGTAGGTGTCTTCGTCTTGGGCACAGGAACCAGACATGAAGTTTTCCACCAGTCAGGAACGACCATCTGGCTCAGGCTCAAGGTGAAGATGTGATGGAAGATCCCACACAGCTGGGGGGGCAATCCTCTCAGCACCCGGGGGCTGAGGCCGTCAGGACCAGCTCCCTTTCCTTGACGCAGGCGACTGAATTCTCTTCTCACCTCTTCTGTGGTGATGGTAATGGGGGATGCCGGGGAGAGTCCCTCAGATGAAGATGGGCAGGCGGGCTGTGTTGATGCTGAAGCAGTTGAGGAGAGTTGGTGGTGTTTGGGGAGTGCAGGGTGGACGGGCGTGGTCAATGAGGTGCTAACAGCGTCGTTGGAGGAGCTGTGGGGAGGGCGGGCAGAGACTGTCTCATCAAACCTGTTGAAAAACAGGTTTAGCTGGTTAGCCTCCTGTAGGTCTCCTTCCATCAGCTGGTCGCCCTTTTTCCTGTGGCCAGTGATGGCTCTCATCCCACTCCAAACCTCCCTCATGTTGTTCTGCTGGAGCGTGCTCTCCAGCTTCCTCCTGTAGCTGTCCTTCGCCTCCTCAATCATCACCCTCAGTTCCCTCTGTACTCTCCTCAGCTCCTCTTTGTCCCTGCTCCTTAATGCAGCCTTCTTCCTGTTCAGCACTGCCTTGATGTCCCTGGACACCCACGGTTTGTTGTTGGGGTAAAAGCGCACAGTCTATGTGGGGATGATGTTGTTGGTGCAAAAGTTAACGTAATCCGTGATGCAGTCAGTGAGGTCATTGATGTCCCCTCCCTGTGCGTCACAGAGAACATCCCAGTCTGTTACCTCAAAGCATCCCTGGAGGGTCTCGTCAGCCTCCGGTGACCATTGCTGAACAGTTCTGGTGACCACCGGTTGCCTCTGGACAGCAGGCATGTAGAGTGGCTTCAGGTGCAGATTGTTGTGGTCAGTTCTGCCAAGTGGAGGTAGAGCTGTGACACTGTATGCATCCTTAACATTAGCATTCAGCAGGTCTATTGTGTTATTGTCTCTGGTTTTACAGTCCACAAACTGCGTGAATGTGGGTAGGGTTGAGGTAAGAGTGACATGATTAAAATCCCCAGAAATGGCGATGAAGGCGCTGGGGTGCAGGGTCTGCAGTCTGGCGGTCGCAGATGTGATGACGTCACACGCCTGCGACGCGTCTGCAGCCGGTGGAATGTAAACAATGATGACGATGGCATGGGAAAACTCACGCGGCAGATAATACGGACGCAGGCTAACTGCTAACAGTTCGATGTCTGGTGAACACACACGCTCCTTCACAGTAATGTGTCCCGGGTGGCACCACTTGTTATTAACAAAGACACCGACTCCCCCTCCCCTCTTCTTGCCGCTGTCGGCGATACTCCTGTCCCCTCGCACCAACTTAAAGCCAGGCAAACTCACCACAGAATCGGTTATGTTGTCGTGCAGCCACGTCTCCGTGGAGCACAGGAGCGATCCCACAAGGAAAACACTGTCCCTCCTCGTTAGCGCTGTTAGCTCGTCCATTTTATTTACCAGCGATCTCACATTTCCCATGACGATGGAGGGGAGATACGGCCGGTATCTCCTCTTCCTCAGCCCCCGTCTCCTACCGGCTCTGCAGCCCCGGTACTTTCTCCTCAGTTCTTTGGGGATTTTGTGTCTCTCCCTGTACGTTCGGCTCCTTCGGAGATCCCTCAGCTGGTTCCTTGTGTAAACAATGTGAGCCTGACGCTGCTTTGCCAAGGCCCCCCGGGGCCACGCTGGAAAAAAGCACCCACCAGAAATGTGGCCAAAAACTCGCTGCGCTGCATAATTGGCTTAAATAAATGCATGAGCAGACTTACATTAACACTTGTTAAGTATGTATTTCGTAGTTTTCATAAGTTGTATTATTCAGACATTCATCAATAACATCTTATTTTCTTAATTCTTAATTTCTTAATTTTGTGCACACCTATCTAAAAGAGTGGCCAGAAGAAAGCTTTGTTGACAAAAAAAACCTAAAATGACCGTCTCCCACATACGAGAACATGTGAAAGAAGCAACTTGAATGAGATCATCAAACTATATGTGGGGGGAAGCCAGCACTGCAAATATATCAGGTTGTTTTGTTTAGTGGGACCCAAAGGAACCCTCCAAGAGAGTCTGGCAAAGTCAGATAAAACTAGGACTGTTTAGATTCAAGTAGACCAACGAACCTCTGCCCCAGGTATAAACATATCTCACACTGTCCTGTAATGGGACACAATATGAGGTTACATTGGAGAGAAAAACCTGCTAAAGCACGGGAAATGGGGAAAAGGTTGCATGGGACAGGGGAAGGGTAGGGAAGGGATGTTGAAACTGAAAGCCAGCGTAGGCGGTGACTGGATAGGTGGGTGGGGGCTGTATGTGAAGCTGTGGGATGTTCATTGCAGGTTTTGTACGTTTGTAGATAAGACCATGGGACCTGTCCCGGAGAGCCTTGCCATAGTCCCAGAAAAGCTGTGTAATGTTCATCAGGTTGACCTTGGTTGCTTTTGGGCACCACTTAACAGACTTTATATGACATTCAGGAGAATGTGAGATAGGTAGCCTTTAAGGCCGGGAATATGCGAGCCAGATTAAGTTAATCGCAATTGTTTTGGTTGATTAATTCTCTACCTTAAAGTCTTCACTATAACTTTTAGTGCCGAAATTCTGGTTATCTAAATTCCTCAGTCAATCCAACATCACTGATCAAACAACTTTGTCAAGGTCTATTCCATACCGCCAGCAAACTCAGGGGTCAAAACTGGTCTCCAATCAGCAACGATCGCCTCCAGTTTGTGGTTTGAGTCTAAATGTTGGTGACTCAGGCCGTACCGTCTCCATGGCCCGAACCGCTGCCGACACTTTCCCAATTTATATTTAGGTCTATGGATTTAGCAGACGAATTTTTCCATTGATATCCACTTAATCCAAAACCATAATTTCATGGTTGGCCAGGCTTATTAGGCAGAAATTCTTAAATAAGTAATCCACTTATTCAACATCTTTGACTGACAAAACTAATCGGAATATTATCTTCCAATTCATCCTGGAATTACCAAGGGCTGAGGCGTTGAATGTATATCAGATGAGATAGTTTTTAAACAAGGTTGTTAATTTTGCCATGATGTCAAGAAAACATGATCAAAACCAATAATCGCAGCCATTTTAAAGAATCAAGAAGAATCAAAAGTCACTTCATAAATAAAGCTCCAATTTACAACAAATGTCATCTCAAGGCACTTTACAAGAAAATAAATTAAAATCATAGATACATTATTGCAAATCAGTTTGAAAAAGTTTCCAATCCAAGGAACCCTAGCAGATTAATTTGGTCATTGACTTGCAGCATTCACTCCTCTGGAATCAGCAGACAGAAACAGCAATCCTGAAGAACCTGGGTCAGTACAAGCAGCCGTCTGCCACGACCGACTTGGCTTGGAAGAGACAAAAAACTAAAATAGATACAGAGGATACTGAAAAAAACTGTTTATAACAGCAGTTGTAGAACGTCACTGGAAGCATCTCAGCCCATGTTCTCATCCAAGAAGCTGTCTCAGCTAACAGAACACCAGGCCAGGTGTGGTTACTATGGAGAGAAGAACACTAAGAGAAAACAAAAGGTTAACAAGGTTGAAATAACGGTAACTAAAGCAAATTGGACAAAGGAAGAAAGTAGCAGAGAGAGAAGTGGTCAGATTGTCCTCCAGCAGTCTAAGCCTATAGCAGCAGAACTATAGAAAAACTTAAATAACTTAACCCTATAGAGTGAGACATGAAGAAGGTAGAGCAAAGGAGAACCGTCTGTCAAGACTGAGTTCCTCCCCGACCGGATTAGGCTGTCTTCTCTACCTCTTCCTAACTATAAACTTCATTAAACAGGAAGGTTTTAAGCCTAGTTTTGAAACTAAACCCTAAAAAAACACTACCCGGGTAGGGAACAGGATAAGGTTAAAAGTTAATAGAGATGATTGACTATGTGTTTTCCTGTAAGGTATTAATGTTTTCATTTCTGTGTGGTTGTTTTGATTGGAGCAGATCCGAGGCAGCTGGAGGGAAAACATCTGGAAATTAACTGGAAAACTAAATGAAATACTGAAACTTCTATTTTTAAACATGGGAAAAAAAAGGACACCCATGTATAGCTAATGGGTTCTTTAGAGCAGTTTTGTTCTATTGTAAGGGTGCTGGTAGTTAAATGTGGAACATTTCATATTTATTATTATACACCAATAAATGGATATCTGTAAGACTACTCACTTAAAAAAATATGCTGATACCATTTTTTTGGCTTCCTCAGGCATACAATTTGTTCCGGAGCTCAAGGGTGCAAACACAAGTCTGATCAAAGTGTTTATAAGTGTGTACCTTCATCTTTATCACAGTCTGTGATCTTTCTGCTTGTGTTCTTCCAGGTGTGCAGAGACCGCAAATGCCAAAATGCCTCTTTTACCGAGCTGGAGTCCTGCCTTGCAAATTGTCATGGCAATGGGGTATCCTACCTCTCCCACACACACACACACACACTCACACACACACACGCAAACACACACAAATGTGCATGTTGTCATCCAGCATACTCAACTCACTTAGTGTCCTGGCACATCTACCTAATCTTGTTGTCTTGCTGTGTCCTTGGGCAAAGGTAACACTCTGCAGTGCTTTCACCAAGTCTGTTGTTAAAGTCAGGAAAATAGATGACTGGAACACAACAGCAACCAAAGTGATGAAGTATTCATTTGAACAGTACAAGCAAGCTTGAGGCAGATAAGGAGGGAGCATACATAGTTTATGAGTCTGTAACCAAGCCTTGGAAAGGAGAGTTGCTTTAACACAAGATAAGGCTGATTTATCAAGGAATTAGGCCATCACAATATGACCTTCAAGGAGGACAGATTCTGATGTGTACCATTTAAAAAGTTCATCAAGGGATCCTAGAAAAATACAATTTTGATGTAAATATTTGTATGATGCAGGAATAGTCTGCGCCAAATATGAATAAGTCCCAAAAAAATTTAAAGTGCAAATAGTGAGAATATGGCTCAGCAAATTAATTGGGTTGAGTTTCATCAATGTTAAAAATAAAAGTCATGACATGTCCTAACTTGCGGGGAAGTGCCTTGCCCATCACCATGTGGTAGGGTAGGACGCAGATATCAAACACATAACCTCCCCATAGCAAGAACTGATTCACAGTCACACAAAAAAAACTAATTTAATATAAATTTTATTACTACTACTCTTCCCAACTCGCAGGGATGTAACAAAACCTAAAACTCACAAGACAAAATGATAATAAATTAAGGGGAACGAGACGGAGGAGATTTTGATATCAGGTTCCAAAAAAACTTTAACGTTGACATTGCTGCAAAAGGGCTTTAATTCTACAATCTTTTATATTTTGCCACAAACTCAAAAACGGATGTCTTTGGACTTTTTTTTATTTCTATTTAATTCTTCAGACCATGCTTCAAATGCAGGGTCTGAATGTTTCCACATACTTTGATTATTTCAATCAGGCTGCACACGCAGTAGGAAAAAAACGCAGTAAATAGATTTGTTTTAAACAATCATGAACAATTAGGCAAAGTATCCTAAAATGTGAGCGATAACTGTGTTCTTTTCAGATTAACCTGTTTATGTTGCGTCATTTAAATGGGATCGGTGAAGTTTGAGATAGCTTGGTCTGACCTACTTTCTGTTCAAAGGTTTTCTGCAGTTTGTTTTTGCCCCTGAGCATTTACAGCAGATATTCCCTGCTTTAAAAGCCTTTTCATAACTTGATTTTCTCCTCCTCTCACTTACTGCACTATACAAGGCTGTGATTGTCTTTAACGCTAAACAAGTGGGGTCTTTAAATAATGACTACAGTTAACAAATGTGTGTTTTATTCTCTCCTGTTTTAAGCCCTTTCCAAAAGTACGTATGTCCTCTCCTTGTCCCCGGCACTCGGTGTAACAATACATGCATAATGGAAATGACCTTCGGCAAGGAGTATTCTAAATATACATGTATTTCCTCCCCCCAGCTCAGGCTTTTTACTCTAGTCTTAGGATGCATTTTTAATTCAATATTATCTATTGATCCTCCGGCTTTTGGAGGCTGATTGATATTCATTCAAATTAAAAGTTGTGCTAAGCTGCAGGAGTGCGCTCCCCTTTTGATGCTTACAAAGAAATTCATTACAAATGCACAAAGACAAGTCTCAGTCTGCTGGTAATTTTCATGTATCTGCTATATCAACAGACCCCCCAAATGTCAAATAGGAATTAAAAGGCTAATAAGGATTATGAAGTTAGATATGTGTTGGAAATCTCTCGTCATTGATCAAGTTTAAACTACACTCTTTACACTTTTATAAAGTTTATAAGGAGAAAGTCTCTTCTTTGGATTATAAGAATTTGGGAGCATCCCAGGCAGGTGCTGATATAAATCCTGATAGAGATTATGTGGACAAAGCAAAAGATAAGAGTGATGGTGAAAAGCCCCGTGGCCAATAAAGAGGAAATTTAGCTTACTCTCCTATTTGTTTGTTTACATTTTTATTTCTATTTGATTTTGAAAGAACACCTACGTTCAGATTCATTCAACCTTAAAGAGTCTCTCCTGGATGTAGGCAGCATTTTGTTCCACAAACACATGTCGTTATACACAGACTAAACAGTAAACATTAACCCACGCCTTGCTGGTGCCTTCTGCAGGTGTGTAACAGCAACGGGAACTGCCACTGCAACAGAGGCTGGGCTCCTCCGTTCTGTGAGAAGCCAGGACTGGGCGGCAGCGTGGACAGTGGACCTGTGCAGAATTATAGTGAGCAAATATGGATTTTTCTTTTGACTTTACTGTTTTTATTCTCTTTAAATGTTTTTTTTTGGTGATATATGTTGCTCTGATAAACAGAAAGAAAAGGTCTGTGATGCATGAATACTTTTAGTAGTCTTGAACATATCTTAAAAACTGACATAAACAAAAAATCTATACATTTCCATTCTTTAAACCTGTTTTAAAGGAATCCACATGTATATTCATTTCCACCTTAAATTAAGGTTCTGCCTGAAGGCAAATATAACCTAGACTCTTTTAAAACCAACTTTAGGGATTTTCTGGCATTAACTATAATAAACAAATCATTAGTCAACAATAAAAAATGGAAAAACCTAAACTCCATAGAATGAAACAGATTTTTAAAAGTTATGCCACAAAAAAAGGAATACTGAAAACAGTGGTTGTAAGTAAGTTATATAATACTTGATAGAAAGGTGGATCTCTGCGTGTCCCGTTTCTGCTCCCACTGTGCTCTCTAGCATTACATACTGATTATATAACCATGTCTGTTCATTCTGATGTTTGCTGTTTACAAAACTATAATTAAAAAGCCTTTTGATCAGAATTGATGGTTTTATACACAGAGAAGCATGAGGACACGTCTGTTTCATTGACTGAGTCTCTCTGTGTGGCAACAGGTCAAGTGGGCCTGGTGGTGGGTCTGCTGTTTGCCTTCCTGGTGGTCCTCCCTACAGTGCTGCTGCTCTTCTATTGCTACAGAATCAAGACCTCATACTACCACAAGTGGATGTCTCAGAGAGAAAAGAACAAGAACAACAAGTACTGTCCACCTGCCATGTCCTATGTCTGTGTGTCTGTCCATCTCTGTGTCTCTGCTTTCCTTGTTTAAAGTAGCCTTTAAGTCCCTGTTAATACTCTCTGATCAGCTTCACTAACTCGATCACGAGGTGCTTACTTCTTGTTCTGGGGTCGATTCACATACTTCCCACCAAAAACACATCAGTCTCGCTGAGGAAAGCTCTGGGGACAGAAGGAATGCCGCTCCGTGGAAGTTAGACAGAATCCATGTTTGTGAATGTGAGGGAAGCAACAATGAAGGAACAAAGAAGCTGCAAGGAGTAGCTGTGTGGAAGGTGGATGAAGTTTGCCATTCAACGAAGGAACAGCACTCTCTTCTAAGATGATCCACTGTCAGTCATTCCTTATCGTTAATCTACAAAGCGATTGTTTTAAGCTTGCGACAGATTTTTCACCCAGGCTTCATTAGCTTGTTTTATTTGCACCGTACACAGAAATGAAAAACAATCGGCAAACTAAGTTCTCAGTTGAGAGCTGAACTTCACATAGGCGCACACATTTATGTCTCCTGTTTACAACAGATCAATCCATACACCGGAACGTGTTTATCAGTGGTGGCATTCATTCTCCTCTCCCAACAGAACAAAACAAAATCCATGTCCCCATAAAGCCTTGAGCTTTTTATGAGTCGTGCAACATTTATCATCACCCACAGAGCCATCCAAGCGGTGGCTGAACATGTGCCTGTGAGGACATTCCAGCTTTGACAGTGATTTATAGAACAGGAGTGTGTCGGGAGATGATGCCGCAGCAATTTAAAGGTGCTGACTATCCAAATAAAGACAGGAAGAGATTAGCAAAGCACCGAGGATACTGGGCATCGTGCACATTTTGCACCAACTGCTGCTAATTAGGAAGAGTTCATGGAAAATGGAGAGAAGTGTAATAGCTGAATTACTGCCTTGTTTCTTATGAGTCAGCTGCAACAAGAACCCTCAGATTTTTCCAGTTTTGCTCCGAAGCAAATTCTCTGAGTTCATTTACAGTTCAGCAAGGGGCATGTGTGGTCTGTTGGCATATTTGGAAGGAGTATCATCTTTCTATGCCTTAAATGCTGCAGCATACGCAGTTCGACCACATAATTCGCCAGACAGTCACATTATATATGCATGTAAGAACATTTTGCGATGGCGATTGTTAAATATTGCATATTATAACATATCCCAGATTTCTTATTTCCTCTCTTTCTAATCTGTGCTTCCTTTGTCATCTGTGGCTCAATGTTGCATCAGCATGAAAACTTTAGAACAATTCCAATAAGTAATTATTCAACGATGAATAATGATTACACTGATTTTCACGACCAGATCATAGTTACTTCATTAGTTCTCTTTGTTTTGTCACAGCAACGTAAAATAATGTTTCTGTCTGTCCTTATTTTCCTGCTGCAGGCAAGAAGCTTCAGTGGATGAAGGAAAGAACGGCCACCTGAACCCCGCCTTTCACCTGAAGGTGGTCGGTCCACTAAACAAAGCTGGTGGCCACAAGGGGGTGAGGAGAGTTATTTTTTGGCAAAAACCTAACAATGGCATGAAAGGAGGGTTGGTGCGTGATGAATATAAACTTTCCAAAAAGCCTTCATATAATAAAAGCTTTACAATAGAGCAGCTTGTTTTATTTTGTGACCAGTTAGAGTATTCCTCCTCCCACACCTAGAATGCTTTTTTCCCATCATTTCATCAACTTTATTCCATTTCTATGAAAGGATCGGTGGCAAGAAGAGGGGAATGAGATCCTCATGTTATTAGTTTTAAAATAGGATACAAGGGTTACAATGTTCGAAAAAAGGTGTTATCATTTTACGCTTTGTCCTTGTTTCCTAAATCTCACTGTTTTGATGGATTGATTCATAGTTTTTGTTATAGTCTTGTAACAGACCCAGGATCTGAGCCTGTTAACAGATTTAATGTTCCTGTAAAACACAGTGAAATCATGAGACAGGCGACTGGTGCAGTGTCTCCATGCCTTGGTTCTGCCATTTCATTATGATACTTTTATAATTTCTTCCTCAAATATGATCATTAGTTATGTTGAAATTACATTTTACAGTGTTGCCCAATGCTAAGCTGGAAATGTCTTATAAGTAGAAGACAATGATTACAAACAACAACATTATTTGATTTGATCCAATCACCTGTTTTATAAAAGAAATATTTACAGATTATATTTTCTCTTTGACCGCAAAAAATAATAAAATATTTTTGTTTCTTCTGATTATTGCCAGTATATATTTGTCTCTACAAATGAGCTTCCATCACTAAACTTAAGTGTTTGGTTATTTTTTTGAAAATATTTTTTTTAAAGCTGAATTCTGTTCATTTCAGTTCGGTATTGTTTTTTCTTTGACGCCAAGGTTCCTCACACAAGCAAAGAAGTCCTGCCGCTCAGACCGGGACCCGTGCCAAACGGCACCCAGCTAGTCAACGTTGTGCGACCTCTTATTCCTACGCACTCTCCCCAGGGTCGTCCCAGGGAGCTCAAGGTGGTAAGACCACCTCTCCCAGCTGGCAAACCCCAAACAGTCCCACCAAAGTCACCCCCTACGCCACAGAGACTCAGCCCTCCTAAGAAACCACTGCCTCTTAACCCAACACGTTCGCCACTGGTAAGACCTCTTTATGACCCTTTATTGAGCTGTAGCGATATTCTGTTGGTTCTGAGTGTTATACAATACTAACTCCTAGACATCTTAGACTGGAGGATGGGAAGATAGATTAATGCCTTGGTAGATATGCAAAGAAAGCAAAAACTTAATATTAACAGCCATTTATTCCATATAAAGCAAACACAAATAAATTTGTGTACGGATACTGGGAATTATTTTTATCCTGATTAAAGTGAATTGATTCAATCTGATGTATCAAAAACTAAACAGTATGCAATCAAGTTTGTAGTTAAACAGAAATTCACTCTCTATCGTCCTTTCATCTAATATTTTGGACTTCCACAAGGGTCTACTTCTGTACAGTTGTTGTCCCAGGGCCTCCATGCAACATTAGTAAGGCAAGTCAAGTGACAGTTCAGAACGCCCAGAGCTTTGATCACAGTCCAGATGTCATCCACTCAGAATCAGTTTATTTATATAAAGCCGCTTTACAACACAAGTCGTCTCAAGGCATTTTACAACAAAATCAGTTCATTTAAATCATAAGTTTTCAATCTAAGGAAACCAAGCAGATTGTACAGAGTCATTGACAAAAAGCAGTGGTTCTGAACCGGGGTTCTATCAAACCCTGGGTGTTCATTGAGTCTGTCTCAGAGGTTCAGCGGAGCCTCCGCTACGGAGCTCAAGACACAGCCGACGCATTATGTAAATTTGTGATGACACGCCTCGCTTGGCCATTACTTGCTGCAGATGATCACGTTACATTAATTGGCCAATCAGTGCTGCGTGGAATTTAGAAACCTCCAGCAGAACCTCGCTCAGGACAAGCAGCCATCTGCTGCGGCCGACTGGAGGTTTGAAGAGACAGAAAATTAAAATAGATGTAGAAAAAACTGAGAAAAAGCAAAAAAAATTATCAGTAGTTGTAGAATATTTCTGGCAGCATCTCAGACAATGTCCTCCTCCAAGAAGATGTCTCAGCTAAAGTGTCTAGAAACAGGTTCCACAGAAGAGGAACCTGATGACTAAAAGATCTGCCTCCAGTTCTACTTTTAGAGATTTTAGGAACCAACAGTGAACCTGCAGTCTGAAAGAGAAGTGCTTGAAGTAATATTCCTAATTTTTGCTATATTCCTAAAATGAAAGAAGGACATCTTAGAAGCCTTTTTTATATGGGAATTTTAAGACATATCCTGATGAAAAATAACACAAAGGTTCTTTACATTGTTACCAGAGGCCAATTTGATGCTACCCAGTTTAAGGGGTTCACTAAGCAGTTTCTTTTTTAAGGTTCTGATTCAAAGATAACAACTTCTATCTTCTCAGTTCAAAATCAAAAGGTTTAAAGTCATGCACATTTTTAGGTTTTCTAGGCATGCCTGTAATCTAGCAAACTGACTGGGTTCATCAGGACTTATGAATAAATACAGTTGTGTATCATCAGCAAAACAGTGGAAATGCTGCACAAAATTGTGCTGTTCCCTTGATCCCTGCAATGTGTTTAAGCCTTTCTATGAGGATATTGTGATTGACTGGATCAGAACCAGAACTGAGAACTTAAAGATCTGAGAACATGAAAATATCATCATTGACTTTAAGGAAAGCGGTCTCAGTGGTATGATAAGCTCTGAAACCTGACTAAATCACTTCAAACAAGTCTATATTGATCAAATGCTCTCTCAGTTGATTAGGATCAACTTTCTTCAAGGATTTTAGATTAAAAAAAGACAGATCTGATATGAGTCTGTAAGTGGTATAGAGAAGGTTTCTTAAGTAAGGGTTATATTACAGCTACCTTAAAGGCCTTTGGTACATAGCCATTCACTAATGACAGATTCATTATATGGGTGAATGGGTTTGTATTAATCAAAGGGAATAGGTTTTTAAACAGTTTGGTTGGGATTTGGTCAAACATACAAGTTGAGGCCTTGGGTGAAGAAAATATTTTTGATTGCTCAAAAAGCTCAATTGGATCAAAACACTTTAAACAGAGATCAGGCTCAAGAGCTACATTCAGTTTTTCCTTGCTTACTGTGGTAGTATTCACAGTTTTTGGAAGATTCCAAAATTTTTAGTTTTAATAGATTTAATTTGATCTATAAAGGAATTTCAGCTAAGAGCTGGAAGAATGGATTGCCCAACAGAACTTTGACTTCTTTTAAGTTTGACCACTGTACTAAAAAGAAATCTAGGATTATCCTTATTCCCCCCCAATAATAATGTAAAAAACACAGATTTAGCTTAGCGAATGGTCCTGATTATACAGTGTTTTTCTAGGATAATTCAGACCCCTCTAGAAGTTAAGACCGCTATTTTCTCTATTTCCTGGTGTTCTCCTTCAACGTACGCAGTTCTTAAGCAAGGTAGCCGACGTCCTATGAGTCATTACTTTCCTTTTTAAGGGGACTTAGCCGTCTAATGCATTATGTTATAAGGAGGTAACACTATGAACAAGAGCATCAATTTGTATAGGGCATGAGATTAAATTGCTGCTCTCCAATGTGTTTCAAAGTTTAAAAGTTGTAATAGAATTGTCTGATAGAAACCAACTGTAGTGAAAAGTACTTTCAGATTTATATAACTAAATTGTTATTTTTTTAAAAATGGTCAGAAAAGTGAGGGTTATGGGGCATTACTGTTACTTTTTCCCACTTTATCAATGCCATATGTCAGCACAAGGTCTAATATATGACTAAGAGATTGGGTAGGGGTTTTGATTTTTTGAGGGAAGCCAATGGATTTTAAGATTGCAGTAAAGGCTATTTTTAGGCTGTCACTTTCGGTGTAAGCATCAATGTTAACATCTCACCCTATAATGACCTTATAAGAATTTAACGCCTATTCAGATAAAAAAAATCTGATATCTGATCTACAAATTCAGAGTAAGGACCTGGGGGACGATACAAAACAACAAACAAAAGGGGTTTAATTCTTTCAAAGGTTGGATGATTAATGCTAAAGGTTACATGTTCAAAGGAACTATATCTCTCACTAGGCCTGATTGAACATCTGATTAAAACATGTTTGCTACTCCTCTACCTCTTCCAGTACTTAGAGGTAGTGAAAATTTAAATAAGTGGAAGGAGTTGATTAATTAATGCTAACTTAATCCTCTTGCTGCAACCAGGTTTATACGAGACATAACAAATAAATTTGATAATCACAAATCAAGTCATTAACTAATTCAATCTTTGAAGAGAGACAGATCTTATGTTCAATAAACCACATGTAATAATTGTACCTTTCTATTCAAACTGAAGTTTTCCTGGCATACTGCTTTTAGGGAGCTTTTGAACAATTTCAGTGATAATAAAACAAATTGGAATATGGACAAGCAGCTTTTCTGTCTCCAACCAGATGTTTAGCTGTTTCTTTACAATCTACATCTTTGTAAAAGCTTAAGCATCTGTTCTTCTGTTTCAGCCTCTCCTCAGCTGGGGCTGATTTCTTTAGTCATTTCTAAACACATTTTACTCACTTCACACAATAAACTCACCGTGAGGCCTGACTTCCTCTGAGCGCTACAGCACAGGTTGTTCCATACACTACTTTGTCTTTTTTTTATTGTAAGGAAACCCCTACGGCAAAAATCTACTGCATCACTGCTGAATCAGCTTCAGGTGAGGGTGGAGCTACTGGTTTCATATAGCAGTACACTTATTAAGGGACAGAAAAACGCCACTGGTTGTGACAAGGATAAGACATATTATTGACAGTTCGCACTAGCAGGTTGTTGTGTTTAACCCCACCTACCCAGTGAGAGTCAGAGTGGTTGCTGGAACGCCTTCCTGAACAGGCCAGATAATAGAAGAGTAGACCGAACCCAAATGATCCAGAATGGACCAAACAACTAAGTGGAAAATAAGTTTAAAGGAAACACGATTTTCATCACTCCAGACGAGTCAGAGATCATGTTTGAATAATGACTGTAAATTAAATCAAGTTTTATAATTTGTGTTTCTTTTATTTGTTACAAGCAAAAAATAAAGTTTCTGTGGTTAATGAGGAACCCATTTTGCGCCATTATTGGTGGCCTTTTATGTCTGCTGTGGCAATGGAGCCTGATCTCTGTTTGAAGTGTTTTGTTCCAGTTGAGCCTTCTGAGCTTTCAAAAATATTTTCTTCATCTAAGCCTTCAACTTGTATGTTGGATCCAATCCTGACAAAATTGTTTAAAGAAGTATTTCCTATTATTTTTAACCCTATTTTAGATATGATTAATTTGTCATTAGTGAATGGTTATGTACCAGAAGCTCTTAAAGTAGCTGTAATAAAACCCCTACTTAAGAAATGTTTCCTCTGCATCTAATTTAGTTTTCTGTCTTTTCAAACCCCCAGTCGGTCGTGGCAGATGGCTGCTTGTACTGATCCTGGTTCTGCTGGAGGTTTCTTCCTGCTAAAGGGGAGTTTTTCCTCTCCACTGTCGCTACATGCATGCTCAGTATGAGGGATTGCTGTAAAGTCAACGACAACACAAGCTATTGTTTCTGTCTGCTGATTCCAGAGGAGAATACTGCAAGTTAATGACTCCATGAATCTGCTGGGGTTCCTTAGATTGGAAACTTTTCAAACTGATTTGTTTATGATGTATCTTTGATTTTAATGGATTTTTTTGTAAAGTGCTTTGAGACGACATCTGTTGTAAATTGCGCTGTATAAATAAACTGGTTCTTGATTCTTGAACGTTGAGTTATTTAAGCATTTCTGTTTATCTGTCTCGCAGCGAGGATCTGAGCAGAAGTCCAGATCGTCTCCCTTCCCGCCTCAGAGGCCTCTGCCTCTAAGCCCAGCCAGAGTAGCCTCCACCACAGTGAGCCCGACCCGGTCCTCCGGCTCCAAACCCCCGGGCCTGCTGGTCATGATGCCTCCAGCAACGGGACCACAACCTCTGGGGAAGGTGTCAATTGTCCCCCCCCTCAGAGTGCTTAGGTAAGAGACGGTACAGAACCAAGAGGAACAAATACTTGGTTTTAGTGTTTTTACTTGATGAGTTAACATTGTGTCTCATTAAACCCCAAAGCCTTAGCCTGCTTTACTGGGTTTTCTGTCATAATGCTTTTCAAAAGATTCCTCATTCCTTTTTCATTTTACAGATATACACCAGAAATTATTACACTAACTTAAAAAAAACAGCTCTCAAAAACAATCAACAATTTTAAGGTTCTAAGACATTATAAACCTAAAGATAACTATAAAAATAAGATGAAGGCGTTGATATTAAAATATATTAATCATGTAAACATGGTAAGTAGATGAAACATGAAGTAAAACGAACTCATGTTAAAGTGCCAGCAGATTTGAATAAACATAAAGATAAATAGGTAAAATGACCCCAAGTAGGCTTTCAGTGGTTATTACCTTAGATTGTCTTATAAGATATAAGTTCTGTTAAGTTGACCGGAAATCAATCAGCCCGGCACCATGCTGTCTTTAATATGACAGGAATTCCTGACCATGACACTAATTATTTAATAGTTTCTCCTCCAGCACCACCATCTGCGTCATTTGCTGTTTCATTACAGAATTCAGTGTTTCCTGTGTCAGTGCTGAACTCATCAGTCACTTTGATAGAGAGGAGGGAAGTTTCCCAAGTTTAGTCCAACACACAAAAAAACAGCTTTCAATATTGTGGGATTTAACAGATCAAAATGATCATAACTGACAGTTGTTAGGGCCTTTTTTAAAGCTTCAGTACACATGACCTTTAAACTGTGGACATCTTGTAATGTTGGAGTAACAAAAATAAAGTAGAGTTTTGTAAAACATGGCAGAATTTTATCTGAACCAAATAAGGAAAAACGGAATCAATCTTGATCATCTGACACTGGATCTACTACATGGTCAACTTTATGAAGAGTGAATGTTTTTCTTTTACTTCCGGTAACATTAAAACTCATGAAAGTGACAATCCAAAGATTCAATATTGAATCTATTTACACATTTACACATTGTAAAAGTTACAATCAGCCAAACGTATGAATAACTGGGTTCAACCAACCAACTCTATAAGAAGTACTGCTGTGGTCAGTTAATTATTTATAACAGTTTTTATAGCTTTATCAATTAGAAATATGTATTTGGCTCTAAAAATGCATCAATGTGGCTCAGTTTTTACTGTGTGGATCTCTATACCTCGGAGAACTGATCGCTTCTCAGTTCTGCAGACATCGCTTTGGTTTGTACATTTGTTTAAATGAAAAAGAATAGGAAATATTTGTAGTTGTTTCTTAGGAAAACTTGGTTAAAAGCTGTTTTTGCTGGAATTTTGTTTTTCCAGACCGATCCCAGGTGCCAGACCAAACACAGCCTCACATCCACCACCACGAAAATAACCCTCTGCTTGCCCGGCCCCCTGGTGAGGAGGCAGCAGCTGGCTTCCTATTTGCACTAAAGAGACTTTCGCTGGTGAACACAGAGCAGCGCTCTCAGCAGGACAAACACAGACGCGGAGAAACAAACAGGACTCGCACCACTTCCGACTTTTAATGAAACCCTTCCTTATTCCTTCTCGTCAACTTCTTTTACCCCCATGCCCGCGCTAACGTTACCGTGACGACGCTGCATTGTGTGGAGGCCTTGCAGACTGAAACATGTTCATGTTTATTTACCAAATCAATTTTTATTGTTACTGTGTTTTTTTCTTGTCCATTTTTAAAAGTCCATTTTGTGATGAGTGTCGCTTTGTTTACACGTTGTTTCATGTCATGTTGAATGATTTGTGTTTTGTGCCAAAGAACTTTTTACGTACCTGAGGTGTGTCTGATCTACTGTGAAATCTTGTTACATTCAGTTCACAGCAAGTTCTCCCACCATTTGTTTTAGGTTTTCGAATGTATTTGTGTTTCAGAGTCTGAACAATGTTTAAGGTTAAACGTGTCTGTACAGATGTCAGATCAGGGGAATGACAGCCAATCAAACTGCAGCTTCAGTTTACATGGTGGGGGGGCTAGATGCAGAGCTGGCAGGACACACCCAGGTCTTTATAGGGTTTTATCTTGTTTGCGCTGTTTTTTTTTTCATTTCAGCTGGTGAACATAAATATTTTTACAAAAACATAAAGTTTTGTGTTTTTTATTCTAACTCATTTATTTTCTTTTTCTGATTCGCTTCTTAAAGGATGTGATACAGCCTTTCACCTTTTCTACATCTATGATCCATGATAGTTGGAGCTATTTATACAAATATACAAACTGGCAGCAGAGAATGATTCAATCAGATTATAGATCTCATGCCCATCTTTGGGAGGTTTAGACTGGATACTCAGTTCTTTACATTTGACAGTAAATTAAGACTAAAAACTGAATCAGAACAATGAATTGGTTGGAACAAAGCACAGCTTGTTGCAGCTCTTAGTATCTTAGGAGGTCCAGCTCCTTCATGGGGAAGTGGGAGGATTTCAGGTGACATTTTGTTTTCTCAAATACACAACACCATTTAAAAGTTTGAGGAAATCCAAAAATGATGCATTAACCAAATTCATAGAAAATAAAGTCAAGACATTAATAGGATTAGAAATAAGGAATTACACTTGAAATAAGTCCTTTGTATGCCTGCCTTGGTATTATAGTTTAAGGTAATCCATGGCATCTAGCGCTTTTCCAGCATCTTTTCTTTTATTCTGCGCTCACAAATGTTCTTTGTGATCCAAATACCTCCAATATCTACCTGTCCATGTTATATATTTTTTTCCAAACTTTCTCTGTTCACTATTTATATTCTTTTGTCCATAGCAATACTTTCATTTTGTCAGAAAGTCTCAGACATGACTTTCTCTTTGCCATCTGCCCCAAAGACCGTCATCCGGTCCTGTTCACTGCTGACTGTTTGACGAGGGTATTTTGTAATAAAGCAGCCATCTGAGGACCTGTGAGGTGCCTGTTTCTCCAACCACAGACTACAGTCACTGTGGCTTCAGTGTAAAGTGCCTTGAATGAAGGGCCGTTTAGGTCAAAAACTACATTTGTCATTATCACACAGCACAACAGATTCACTCACACACACAACACGCAAATTGTGTCTATACACTATTAAAATAACACACACATTCAATTTTTGTCTCATACAGCACTGAAAATATGCATACATATTTAATCAAATAACACACATAAAAGTTTGTCTCATACACACCAAAGCTGACTAAATTTTGTACATATACACTATTACAATAGCACACAGAACTTCAATTTTTCCTCTCTCACATAGACTCACTGTCATGATTCCTGTTGTCCTTGTTGTTTTTTGAGTTAGAGGTTTTCTGTGTTATTGGTTAGGGTTGTTATTATTATGATTATTATTATTAGTGTTATTAGTGTTATTTCCCTTTCCCCTGCTCTCTACCTCTCTGTGTGTTTTCCCTCCACTTTAGTTCCTTCATTATCACTCACATCTGTTTCTAATCATCTGGTTATCTTCTCCACAACTCCGCCTCCTGCTCCTCAGTATTTAAGCCTCATTCATTCTCTCATTCACCGCTGGATAGTTTGTATACCTTACCTCGTCGTCTCTGAGCTTCTTCTCCTGCCAATCCTCACCATCTCCCAGTAAGCCTTCCTCTGCTTGTTGGTTTTCTGTGCTGGTTCTCTCTCCCCCATCTTTCTCCTCCGTTCCCATCTAGTATTTCTTTATGGTTTTTTCCCTCGTTGCCTCTGGTTTCTCTCATGTTTTTTGTTATTATTATTAGTTAGGTTGTTTATTTTCCCATCCCGTGTTCATCTGCTGGTTTGTTTATTTCTATTGTTTTGTTCTTTAACGTCTCGTAGTTCCCGCATTCCGCCTTTGTTATCCATTTGTTCACCTTCTAGTTTTGGGTCAGCGTCATTCCCCTGTCAGTTCTGCATCACTGAATTCACTGTTTATGTTCCGTTCATTATTCACCAATTATAATAAATCTTTATTCTTCATGTAAATCCACCTCTGCTCGAGTCATTTATCCTTTTCCTGACACTCACATCCTCACACTCATTTACATGACTAAAATTTTACATATAATCTTAAAGTCGCAAACACATATCAATTAAAGCATGCAGATGTAAATTAATAATACTAAATGTGTGTAAACTTGTGTTCGTCTGAATTAGTGACAATACGAGTGACTGAGTGACACTCTCCTGCTAGTGTGTATGAGAGGGTACTAATT
>JAVLVB010000617.1:262863-274436 GCA_032876305.1 Orestias chungarensis | reverse complement strand
CCTGTAATCTACCAAACTGACTGGATTCATCGGGATTTATAGATAAATACAGTTGTGTATCATCAGCATAACAGTGGAAATTAACACCATGCTGTCTGATGATTTTACCAATAGGGAGCATGTATATAGTAAATAGAATTGGGCCAAGTACAGAACCCTGTGGTACTCCACAAGTAACCTTACAATGCGGAGAGGATTTCTCATTTAAATGAACAAACTGGGATCTATCAGACAAATACGATTTAAACCAGCCTAGTGCTGTTCCCTTGATCCCCACAGTGTGTTCGAGCCTCTCAATAAGGATAACTGTTTGGAAAACGTAGAACTCGACAGGACGTAGCAACATTTTAACAGAAAGATTCAGTCTTTCAGATGTTGAGTATTGAGTATTCTGGGAACCCCAGCAATCTGCTGGGGTTCCTTAGATTGGAAACTTTTTCAAATTGATTTGTTATGATGTATCCTTGATTTTAATTGATTTTTTGTAAAGTGCCTTGAGACGACACCTGTTGTAAATTGGCGCTATATAAATAAACTGATTCTTGATTCTTGATTCTTGATTTCTAGGCTAGAGGATTACAACACATTTGAGACTTGGACTGGATTGATTGAAAAACATTCCTCTAAAGATCTTTTAAACATGATGCACTATATTTATTAACATAAATATAATGCAGATGCATTAATAAATTGCCTAAATGCAATTCAGTCTCTGATGTCTACAGACAAGTCCTTTGATTTTATCTTTGATTTTCTACTCTGGTCTAAAATCCAGCAGCAGTACAAGTCATTTAAACTCATAGTTTTCTATTTTTATTAAATCTGCAAATAGCTCAAAAACCCTAGCATGGAGTCTGGAGTAAAAAGCATCATCAGAACAACTGGATAAAGTGAAGTGGGCTGAATAAACCTGTAACATCGTAGCAGATACTTGTGAGCCTGGTATTCATGTAGGACCAAATACCCTAGGCTCAAATAAAAACCCTCATATTAACCGTCTATGAGTTTGAGTTACTCTGAAAGAACTAATTATTTCACACAATAACAGAAAGTCTTCCAGACAGAGAAGCTTGTTCCGGGTTTGTTTGCGGATCTGGCAACACGCGGGGAAGACTCCGCCCACCGCAGGTGTTCTTAAGTGGAGCTGGTGAGTGAGAAGCGCGTGACAGCAGATCAGCTGGGAGGGATTAACAGGTAAAACAAATATGAACGTTAATAAGAGGAGTTTGTTTAGGGTTTTTCCCGTTTTCGCCCACATTTGTTCCACTAATGTTGGAACTTATTGTTCAGGAACAACCAAAGTTAAGCAGCATAGAAACTAGCAGTGAACAATAAAGCTGATCAATAATTGGAAGATAAAGTTTACAATTTGTTTTATTTAAAATGTGACTTTTTTTGTTTGTGAAACTAATAAACCAACAGCTTCATGTAAAAGTCAGACTAAACAGGAAGTAAAGGAACCAAACAGGAAGTAAAGAAACCAAACAGGAAGTAAAGGAACAAAACAGGAAGTAAAGAAACCAAACAGGAAGTAAAGAAACCAAACAGGAAGTAAATGATCCAAACAGGAACTAAAGGAACCAAACAGGAAGTAAAGAAAACAAACAGGAAGTAAAGAAACCAAACAGGAAGTAAATGATCCAAACAGGAAGTAAATGAACCAAACAGGAAGTAAAGAAACCAAACAGGAAGTAAAGGAACCAAACAGGAACAAACAGGAAGTAAAGGAACCAAACAGGAAGTAAAGGAACCAACCAGGAAGTAAAGAAACCAAACAGGAAGTAAAGGAACCAAACAGGAAGTAAAGGAACCAAACAGTCAGAACAGCAGAAACCAAGGCTGACTTCCCTCTGATCTTCCCTGTGATTCCTGCCCCCTCAGACCACTAGATAGTTTCCTGCCCCTCAGGCCACTAGATAGTTTCCTGCCCCCTCAGGCCACTAGATAGTTTCCTGCCCCCTCAGGCCAGTAGATAGTTTCCTGCCCCCTCAGACCAGTAGATAGTTTCCTGCCCCCTCAGACCAGTAGATAGTTTCCTGCCCCCTCAGACCACTAGATAGTTTCCTGCCCCCTCAGACCAGTAGATAGTTTCCTGCCCCCTCAGACCACTAGATAGTTTCCTGCCCCCTCAGACCAGTAGATAGTAATCCACCAATATAGGATAACAGTTTCAGCATCAGCGGTTTATCCTTACACAAATGTCAGTCAGAAAGCCGACAGCATGTTTAACCAAGGCTCCTTGGGTATGAATTGCTTACCCATTCACTGAGAGGTAGAAAGGAGTTAGTTTTGCATATAGGATTGTAACCATATATAATGATTAGTTTTTTGCTGCCATCACAGCTGCTTATTGTTGTCTTCAAACCTGACTTTCCAAATAAAGGCCACTATAGTGATAAACCTGTTAAACTAATACTCACTGTTTTAGTAAACTGATTCCACTCTTCAAAGGTTTGCCGCTGGATTGATATAAGAGGCACATGGATTTAATTTATGGCTTATAAAAAGCTTCTTTATTTAGTTTTGCAGACTCCTCCCAGAGATTTTCACCTCCATTCAGTTTAAACTGCAATCACCCTATTGATGATGAGGAAGGTCAGACATCCTCAGATTCAGTTGTTTGGGAAGGATTTTCCAAATGTGACACATGCTACTGTATTGTGATGTTTGCATTAATTCTCCTATGCATTTGGAGGTGTTAAAGTATACTAAAGAAAACAAGAGACAGACTCTTCTTTCATTGATGCATAGTTATTTAATTTCCCCTTTTGAATAGAGAAAAGTATAAATTCTAAACCCTTTTCTTTGAGGGGCAAACAAGTTTCAGCCATGGTGGTTAACCAAATAGGTGATCATCAGATTCTGTCTAACTGACTGAAAAGTTACTCCAGACTTCAGTATCTGGTGTGATCACCAAGGAAACCTGTAAACATTCGGCACAGTGTGCCTATTAAAATGAAAACCTCAGTTTTATGCCATAAGGAAAGTCTCAGAGTTACCAAAAAACTAGACAGGAATACACTTCCTGTCTATCGGTGTAGTATTCAATGTGCAGCTGTGTCACAAAAAAACAACAAGAAAAGCAAACACAGCTTTGTGAAACAATGGCTGCTAATGTTTTTTGTTTAAAGTAAAAAAAGTGGCATTTTTTTTACAGCAGAATCGCGTATGAACATTATTTTAAGCTTGCATATGTATCATTTGTTTAAGGAACGAAATTCTAACATGTAACTTTGTTAATGAAAGTGTGACATTTAAATGGTAATTTCACAACGGTTTGCACAATAATCATTTGTGATGTAATATCCTCTCAATGTGATGACGTTACAGTGACGTGTTCCCTCAGTTCCAAACATCTTTGCAAGAAAGATCTGTGCAGCCATGAGGCATCTGGTCACAAAGAGCCAAGCTGGGCACCTTTTGCACAACAAGTTTGTGGTTATTCTTGGTGGTTCAGGTAAGAGATAAGCTTATATTTAAAATCTGGGTACTAACCGCTGATTAAACATTTAGGTTTTTTTTCCCACTTTCTTTCCACTAATCTTCATTTATGTATATATAACTCCTGTTAAAAGTTTTGAAAGTGATGCCGATGTTTTGCTAATAAATGAATTTTTAGATTATTCTGTGCTGTTTTCATAGAAAAACAGTTGGACTTGCCTTAGAAAATGTGACTTATTTTAGAATAAAACGCACATGCAGTCATCACTTTGCTGCACAGCGGCTGCTAAGACGGGCAGAGAGAAGAAATGTTCAGTTGTAGAGTTAGACAACGTTCAAGAGAATCAAACATGAACTGGCACCGTCTCACCTGATGACGGTTAGAATGTTACCAACACTAAAACTTCTTCTGTCTAAGAAAATAAAAAAATGTAAGAAATAACTGAAATTCTTCAAAATGTAAAAGGATTCAGAGAAGGAGGTGAGTGTGAAGTTGTTATTCTTTTACAAATCAAGAGCGCAGGTTGTTGCCGTCCCAGTTTGGGAGGGAGATATGGAAACTCGTTTATTCTGCCTGAAAAACCGGGCGCTAATTATGTAGCCTATCTCATACCTCCCTATCCATGCTAGCGGTTTCTATTTTAACCCGGAGGGCATTTAGAATTATGTGCAAAGACATTGATAAGAATGTAATGTGCAGTGGAGCATTATAGCAATCTAAGAACAATACGGTAATAATCTGTGAATTCCCCAGCATTGGGGCTCATCTTGGCTCAAGGATTAGAACTGATGCTTAATTTACGTTTGGTTTTTGGTGAAAAAGCGATTAAATATGTTCAGTATATCATAGAAGTATTTTAAACTACAACAGACATCTGTGTTGCAGACAAATTATAGGTTGAGATGAAACAAAATGCCTGGCTAAGAGTCCAGTTTAGAGAACATGTACACGCTTTGCTCCTCTGCTGTTCAAGCTGTAATATTTCACAATAACCACATCTGACTTTTGAATTTGTTGCTTAATTTCAGTGCAGCGCTCCATGTACAAAGACCTGGTGGTGTTGCTTCAGAGGGATCAGCATCTGACTCTGTCTCAGCTTAGGTCTAAAGTAAATATTTGTCCTCTTGTTTTTGTCTCAAAACTGCTGCCACTTTGAATAAACACAACTTTTTTTATATGTCACATATTAATAAACCTGCAGAGTCTCTTAAGCACTTGAATTTAGTGTGTTACTCATAAACAATAAATGCATGCTCATTTTTTGTTAATAATTATATTTTGACTATATTAAAAGTCCTTTTTTTCTCCTTTGAGTCCCAGTCATGGTCAGTCTTCAGGCTAAGTGTTTGTGTTAGAGGAAGAATCTACCTCAAGCTGAGTTATATCCCACACGTTTAATAATTTATCAAATACCTGTTGGAACACAAAGCCTGAGGTATTGCAGTGTTGTGCATGTGACCTGACACTGTTTTTTTTACCCTACATACTGTTAACCTTAACATAAGACATTTTATTGGACTTTCTAGTAATGGTAACATCTATGTTATGACCTGACATGATTACAAGATAGTTTTTCCTTGAATAATGTCTTTCTTTTTGTCACCCAGGGCGAGTTTTCGTTTGAGAAGGACACTCTAGTGGAAGGAGGTTGCTTGGGACCAATGACAAACGGGACGGAGTACAGAGAGGTCAGACAGTACCGCTCCAGCCACCACTTACTGCGATTTTACTTCCTTACGCGCATCTACTCTCCATACATGGAGAGCATTTTGGAGGACTTTCGGCGGGGACTTAAGCCAGATGTTGTGATAGTCAACTCCTGTGTCTGGGACCTCACCAGGTAATGGAACTATTTAGTTCTGTATATTATATCTGTGTTTGTTTTTGTCAATGTATCCATGTTGTCAATGTATCCATGGTAAACATGGGTAATACCAACCAGTAGTGCAACATTGACTGTTGTTCCATGGTGGTTTCACAATAATTCACACTTTGAACGTATGACTCTGACATGTTGGATATTGCGTCGTAGGAAGCGACACCTTTAGAGCTCATAAGTCGGCTTGTCCAGCAAGTGACTAGAAACTGTCTTCCTAAAATTCTGCTCTAACAGATGAGTCTTGTTCTCTTAACCCAGGACTAGAGCCCATAAAGCTCTGTGGACAAATTTGTAATAAAGGGCCGACTCAATCAGGATTAAATTACTGTATTTGTCACTAGTAGGAAGTTCTCAAAAAATGTTTGGGGAAAAAATTATTTATTTACAAAATCTAACTTTACAGGTAAGCACATAACATTTGTTTTCTATTGTTAATCACAGGTACGGCTTTCAGAGCCTTGGTGAATACAAAGAAAATCTCAACAAGTTCTTCAGTGAGATCAAGATGATTCTTTACCACAATTGTCTTATTGTCTGGGTTCTGGCAATGCCTGTTGGCCAGAAGATTAAGGGGGGATTCCTGATTCCTGATGTGAGTATCTTTTTCAGCAAGGTTCTTAGCTAGGGATCCCCTTTAAAAACTACAGTTTGTTCTTGAAATGGAATGGGTTTTAGAGAAGAAAAGTTGATGCTAGGATAGTTCTGCGGATTATACTTTTATGTAATGGAGTATATATGAACTGTATATTAGATATTTTGTTGGTCAGTTGTTGAGTACGTCTTTTACAAACTGAAAGTAAATGTTGGCTGTCTTTCTGTCAACAGGCCTCAAATAGTTAACCTTCACTGTGCAGTTGTATCAGGATGTAGTTCCATAATTAGGGATTTCTGAGCTGATGGGTTATTCATTTGGACCATGAATTTTTGTCTTACAGCATTTGCCCATTACAAAGAGAACCAAACACACACGTTCTGATAAAACCTTACCTAAGAAAATTCAGTTTATATCGTTTGTTGGTTTTCATTTCTAAACTCTCATATAAGTTGAAAACCTACATTTTGTTATCTATGGAACCTTTGCTGCCTCCTCCCACAGCCAAATGAGTTACTGGAAAGTAGAGCCTAGTTTTAGATTCAAACTTGTTGACAAATGCTGCTGAAGCCTCTGAAGGACATCGCAGCCAGTCTGCTGGGTCTCCACTAGTTTGCTTACTGGCCAAACGGGTTGACACGTGTTGTCACGTTAGGACTATACTTCATCCTCTCCACCTCAACCACCTAGGATTATGTGTCAGGATTCTGATTTGTAACCTCAGCTTATCCCTCAACATGATCGGTCAGCAGATACTCACCCAGCTCACACTGCCAGCTTCCACTGATCCATGGTTTACCAGCTCCTGATTGACTGGCAATACTGACCGACAATTGATTATGTGATAGGGGAGAGCTGATGAACTTAAATGATCATAAATGATTCCTGTTTTTTTCCTCAGTAGTGAGCAAAACCTTAGATTATGTCAGCAGTTCACTATTGAACTTTGTTTGAGACCTAATGATGATCAATCGCTGCAAGTACCTCGCATCTGAAACTTTTTAGGGGTAATACTAGTTTAGATTTAAGTTCTTATAAGCAAACACAATTTTTTTTAGCTGTGCATGAAAAATATGAGTTACAACAAGTGTGCTTTCATTGTGAGACTTGGAGGTCCAGCCAAAACCTTTGTGAGTGTTTGTTTCATTATGTCTTATGAGCAAACTGACCAAATCTCAGGCAGATCAAACCATATCTTTAGAAGGATTTCAAATTTTGTCTGAGTGTACGAAATGTCCTACCTCTATGGTAAAGTGAGATAAATTTGGATGGCAAAAAGAACTATTTCTTTGCAAGCCCCCAAGGTTCATAGATTTTGAGTGACCAGTGTGCAAATTTGAGTTTTCATGCAAAATATGAAGTAAAAAAAACAACCCAAAAACATTAAAACTGCATTTGGACTTTTTGGTTCTTTCACTGCTTAATCTTATTCAAATTAGTAACAAAACACTTTATTTGACCTTTTTTAGTTTCAAAATGTCTTTTGCGAAACATTCCATGGGAAATTTAAAATGTTTGCTATCTACAAATGGAGACTTCTGCAATTTCTCATCATTTCTTTTAACTAAAGTGAAATACGTGATGCGACGTTATACTCAACAGGTCAGCCACTTGGGTCCCACACTGTGTTATGACATCATTGAAGCCAACTTCTACAGCACAAAACTGGCAGATTTCAACGGCTTGGATGTCCTCGATCTGCATTTCTACTTCCGTCATGGCCTCCACCACCGCATGCCAGACGGGATTCACTGGGATGCGCTGGCCCACCGAAAGATCAGCAGCCTGCTGCTGAAGCACGCGGCTGATGCATGGAGAGTAAAGCTTTATGAAGACCCCAAGCATGGTCAGTACACTAACTGAAGGATTTAAAATAGCCGGATGTCGTACAGAATATCTCTCTCAAGCAAAGCAAGGATACAGACAATAAACTTGTGTCCTGGATAAGCAGCACTTCCAGTAGCAGTTCAGAATCTCAGTTTAGTCTTGAGTGCTGGCTCCAGGTCCTTGTCATGATGCTTTAAATGATTGGCATCAGGGTGGCTGATGGAGCTTTTTGGTAAGTTGTTTACAACATTGTCCCCTCCTGTCCTTTAACCATCCAGGCTCCAGCAGTCATCCATCACTAGTTACCAACAACAAAAGACCTGAAAGTATTTAGCAACTTTAGTGGGTGATGACATTAGGGCTGCCAGACAAAAGAAATATTATAATATAATAATATTTTAATTTAAAGCGATTGTAAAATGGGGTCCAATAAATAGCAATTTCGTGTGTGCTGACACTCTGTCCTATTGGCTACATATTGCAACTGCATGAAAATATAAGCAAATAGCTTTGCACTCAAACCTAAAACTGGAAAGACTATATTCCTGATGTATTGTGCCACTGAAACCTAATTAATGCTAGAAGGTTATGTTGACATTCAAATATTAGTTAGCAGGCTGTGGCTTCGTAATTACGACAGACATCGCTTCCCTATCCTGGACTGAAAGTCAGGATTGATATCCTAGCTCAAGCAACGCCTCAGCAAATCCAGCTAATTAAAGGTTAAACAAAAGGTGTCATAAAACTAGTGATCAGACCAAAGCTGGGAGCTGGTTCCATCTGCTCACCATTCCACTATTAGAGATTCTAGGAACCAGCAGTAAACCTGCAGTCTGAGAGTGATGTGCTCTGTTAGGAACATATGGACCAACCAGATCTCTGATGAATGATGGAGCTGGAATATTGAAGGCTTTATATGTAAGGAGGACGATATTAAAATCTCCCTGGACAGGTAGTCAATGAAGGGAGGAATTATGATCTTTCTTTTATTATCAGAACTTGTGCTGCAGCGTTTTGGATCAGCTGAAGACTTTAAACTGCGTTTTGTGAGCAACACTAGTCCAGCCTGGAAGTATCAAATGCGTGGACCAAAGAAGGAAATCCTACAGACCGGTTTGATATGGGTTTTAAATTACATTTCTATGTTTCTTTATGTTTTGGTTTTTTCCAGACAGGAAATTTCATGTGTTATTGTGTCATCAGTTTGATAATGTTTTGTTTTAAATACAAAATAATTCAAATATAACAGGAAGTTATCAGGGATACATTTCATGTTTAAGGCTCCGCTCAGTCTTAAGGTAAATTAAGTGCTTTGTTTTTCTAAACTATATGAATTATTGCTGAAATCCGTTTTAAATACGGTTTTAAATCATTTCACTGATCTAGCCTTCCTAGTGTCGATGTTTATGTAATCTTGATACAGATATTTAAACCCTTGTTGCCGACTATAGTGTTCTGCTGTGTTTGTGTGTGTGTTTGTACTTTTTTTTAAATACTACCCTTGTGGGGACCAAAGCCTGGTTCCCACTGGTACAAATGCTGTTTTGGGGTTAGTTGTATGACTATAGTGTTAATTGAGTTGGGTTTAGATTTAGGGTTAGGCGTGTACTGGTAATGGTTAGTGTTAGGGTTAGGCTATAGAAATTATTTAAAATGAATGTCAATGGTTATGTCACCACAAGGATAGTGAGACCTAACATGTGTATATTTGATCATGTAAAATAGGCTCTGCTGTGTCTGTGCTCCTGGTTGTCCTCGCAAATATAAGCTAACGCAGTTCATGCTGGAAGTAACTGAGAAACTGAATTTACTGACAGTTGTAATTCTATTTTATGGCTTAGTGTCTCAGCATCAAAGCGATGGCTTGGAACACCGTCAAATTGCACCTCTTTGGTACTACCCCCCCACTCCTCACCCAGGTTTGAAAACTAAAACAAAGCTGGTGCATACCAGTTTGACCTGGATAATATTTATTTCTGTTGTATGAAATTATATTAATCTATTCTATGAACATAATATTCTTATTTTCAGAACTTCTCCAGAGATCTTGTGGATATCACCATCAGCAGTCCAGCTTTACGATGGACGGGTTTCGGGTTCCTCTGCCAACCCCAGGTGATGCTCCAGTTACACACGTTTGCATCTCTAAAAATGTATATCTGTCAGGAAATTCACAAATATTATACTTGTCAAGTGGAGAATTGCATAAATGTTTACACACTTTAATGTGACTTACTAAATTAAAGCAAGGTCCTGCTAGTGGTCTCAATGTGTGTGGACCGTAGATTTTGGAAGGTCCATTCACTCGGTATTTATTATTTCTGGCAACCATTAAAGCATAAAAAGTCAACAACACGCCAAACAAAGAAAACACGGCAAGAAAAGTTTATTGCAGGTAGAATTGTGGGGATTTTGACAATAGAGAAGACTAAGCAGTTGTCAGAGCCACTTTCTGCCTAAAATATGTTATGCCAAATAAATCATTTTCTGAGCACAGGATCATACGTTTGCTTTATAAAGTACATTTTACACCACGGGTGCCTAATACGTCTATCGTTCGTCGATCGAGTGCAGGTCGATCCCACGGCATTAAAGGAAGTAGATGTTAGCATCCATTCTTCCGTTTGTCTTTTTATTCACATACCGGGCAGCAAACCGACGTGTATGGTGGATCCCTTTGGATTGGTCGTCTTTTAAGTAGCTCGTAAGCTTGAAAAGTGTGGGCACCCCTGTTTCAAACTGAAGAGGCTAGGCTAGGGTGGCAGCTTCGGCATTTGTAAAAGAAAATGTTTGCAGGGAAGGAATTTAAATATGTTGCATAAAGAAGTTCATCTGGCTTAAGGGAGGAGATCTCCTAGCATTATCAAGTGTTGCATGAAGTGCAAGGATTTCTTTAATCTGACCAGTATTTTCCAAGCTGCAGATAAACTCAGGGGAGGCGAGTTATTACCTTGACAGACGATGGTGAGGTACTTAAAAAGCTCTCCTGGCTGCAGGGCTCTGGGGGCGGGCAACATGAAGGCTCTACATGCCGGAAAGGCTTCGTCACTCCTTCTTAAACTGCAGCCACATTGTGGATGAACTGTAGCTGCATGATTAACCATTTTTTCCTCACTAGTAACGGCTTTGCACTAAGCTAACCTACTGGCATGAAACAGATTTGTTAATGTTTGTTGCACGGTCTCCTGTTATTGGATCCATTGTGTTTTGTTGGCCTGTGAATGCAGGTTCAATTCCACCTTCCTCCTGTCATGGGTCAATGTGCCCCTTGGCAATGCACTTAACCCCGAGTTGCCTAACACTGTATGTGTTGGTGAATGTGGCTTCAAGTTAATCGCTTTAAGTGGTTATGATAAGAAAAGCACTGATTGGTCGACGTGCTAAAAAACGTAGCTTCTGAAGCTTTTTTTTACTGTTGCATCATTTACATTGTGTACATGTCAGATTAGTGACTTAGATATTCTATTAAAGCAGTGCTCTCCCATGCTGGGTCACTTACTACATAAAATCCACTTCCTGATTTTTTTTTTTCTCACAAAATATGCTAAGAATCAAGAATCAAGAATCAGTTTATTTATATAGCGCCAATTTACAACAGGTGTCGTCTCAAGGGACTTCACAGAAAATCAATTAAAATCAAGAATCAAGAATCAAGAATCAGTTTATTTATATAGCGCCAATTTACAACAGGTGTCGTCTCAAGGCACTTTACAAAAAATCAATTAAAATCAAGGATACATTCTAACAAATCAATTTGAAAAAGTTTCCAATCTAAGGAACCCCAGCAGATTGCATCGAGTCATTGACTTGCAGTATTCACTCCTCTGGAATCA